>JARHVA010003506.1:740000-745000 GCA_037957365.1 Torreya grandis | reverse complement strand
TTAAGTAGAATCCCTCTCTTGTAACCATAGTGCAATTCATGAAGGAGGTTCTTCTTGTTGAGAAGACAACTATTCCTTCATTGACAACTAAGATTGGCTAGAATGGTAGTGGTAATGACCATGAATATTGGATTACCCCTAAGAAAAAGAACTGAAGGGCTAAAAATTTTGTGGATGTTGGAATAGACCCTAAACAAGGAAGACCCACTCTTAGAGAAATAAGGTAAAGGGAGATCATGAGGGATATTTCTAGTGGAAATAAATAAATACTGGAGATCCGGTCTCATAAACCTTCCTAATGAGAATCCTATCTTGGAAATTGAGGGGCTTTAGTAGTGCCATCAAATAGTTTAAAGTGAAAAACTATATTCTAGATAATAATTTAGATTTTTGTTACTTCAAGACGTTAAGATGAATGAAGAGAGCTTTAAGAGGATAGTAGATTATATATGTCCTAAGGCTACTTTATATATTAGCTTAGCTATGGGAGCCTCTAGAAAGATTGTCACTATATGGAATGATGCTAAAATACATGGCTCACTTGTTGTCTCTAGCAAACACTTTCTAGTTGTTAACTTCTCTTTGCCATATTTAAATTGATCCTTAATCAATATTTATGCTTTGAACATTAGAACCTTGATAAATTCATTGTGGATAGACTTGTGTAATACTCTTTCCACCTCCCCTCATTCTCATTGGATATTGGCCAAGGATTTTAATACTCCCTTATATTCTTATGAGAAATGTGGGGGTATTCTTGATTATATTGATAGCATGTTTGATTTTGCATATTTTATCAATTCATGTGGGCTGTTGGATATGGAGTTACATACTGAAATTTTCCCTTGGTCTAATAGAAAAAGAGGAGATCTAATGATTCAAGTAAAATTGGATATATTTCTCATTTCGAACATTTAGGATAATCATCATAATATGAGTCTGCAGGCTCTTTCTAGATCCATATCAGACCATAGTCCTATTCCCTTTAGTTGGAAGGAGTAGTGTAAGGGTGGCCCTTTCACTTTTAGATTTGAAGCTGTGTGGATTAAATATAATTATTTTAGAAACCTTGTGTCTCAGTGGTGGAAAAATCCCATTCAGGGTACTCTAATGTTTAGACTGGTCAAAAATCTCCTTCACAATAAATAGGAGGTTCATGGGTAGAATAGATATAGCTTTTGCAATGTGTTTAGCCCAAAAAAAACTATCTTTGGAAGACCACCTGATCTCTAACAACTTATGGCTTAAGGAGATGCTATGGATGATATTTTACAAGAGGAAGGTGATATGATTTTTGAACGGAAGAATCTTATGAGTAAAGAAGAGATTTTTTGGAAATAGAATTCGATGGTTTAGTGGCTCAAAAAAGGTGATATAAATACTGCCTTTTTTCAACTTTCAGCCATGAAACATAGGAAGGCTAATTCTATCTCTAAATTACGTCTAGAAAATGGCAATACTATCACTGAGGATAAGGAGATTAGGGACCAAGCTATGTCATTTATTCAGACTTTGCTATTAGAACAAGCTAATAATCCTTATAATGGAGGGATTATGGACCAATTTATTGATAAGATTCCTTGTTTTATTACTAAAGAAGACAAATTTGAAATGCTAAAACCTATTTTTGAGGAGGAGGTTCATGTTATCTTATTTTCGATGGGTCCCTTCAAAGCCCCTAGCCTGGATGGATTTCCTCTAAGCCTCTTTCAAGAATATTGGGATATTGTGGGGGTAGATGTTACTACTAATATAAGGGGTTTTTTTAGAACTAGTAAACTTCTAAATTAGATTAACAATACTTTTATTGTTCTTGTTACAAAAAATACAAAGCATGTGCATCTTTCTGATTTCAGACCCATCAGCTTGTGTAATACAATGTATAAGCTGTGCACTAAACTGATTGGCCTAAGGTTTTAACCTTTCTTGGATTAAATTATTTCCCCTTCACATAAAGGTTTTATCCGTAGTAGACAAATTCTTGATGCTATGTTCTCCACTCATGAAAATATCCACTCTATGTATAAGAGCAGAATTCCTGGCATGATCCTAAAGTTAGATATCTCTAGGGCCTATGATAGAGTTTCATGGAAATTATTATCTAAAGTCACTAAAAAGTTTGGCTTGAATGAGAAAATATCCCTTCTTATTATGGAGGTTGTCTCCACTTCTAAATTCTCTATTCTAGTTAATGGCATCCCTAGGGGATTTTTGTCTTCCTTAAGGGGGATTAGACAAGGGGATCCTCTTTCATGATACTTGTTTATCATGATGTTTGAGGCCTTTGGAGATATGTTCAATTTAAAATTACTTCTAAAGAAATTGTTGGTATTAAACCTTTTTCTTCCCTTCTTGCTATGTCTACGCAATAGTTTGTGGATGATACCATCCTCTTTACTATCTCTTCTATGGTTAAAGCTCGTAGATGGAAGAATATTCTAAATGACTAAGCCAAAGCCTCTAGTCAAATTATAAACTTCCAAAAGAGTAATGTGTATTTTTTTAATACTTTGGTTGATCTTTGGCCAAAAATTATTAATATTATTGGGTGCATTAAAGCTAATCTCCTTAATATTTACCTCCGCCTCCCCCTCATAGTAAAGGAGGTGTCTCAAGGATTTTGGAATGGAATTCTAGAAGGAACTTAAAAGAAGTTAGTTGGTTGGAAGGGGAAGCTACTTAGTAGTGCTGCCAAGCCTCAGATTCTATGTGCTTCATTGTAAGGTATTCTTACTTTTTGTCTATTTTTAAAATGCCTAAGTTTATTGCTCAAAAATAGGAGTAGATTTAAAGAAAATTCTTATGGACTAGGGTGGAAGAAAAGTAGAGAATGTCTCTGGTTAGTTGGGAGAAAGTTTGTCTTCCCAAATCCCACGGAGGTCTTAATATTGGATCTACCAGGAATATGAATAAAGCTCTTCTATCCAAAATAAACTAGAATTTTATCCACAACCATAAAGAGTGGGGAGACACTATGAAAGCCAATTATCTTCATGGAAATGACCACTTTAGTTTTTTCCATCAAGAAGGGCTTCCCAAGGGATCTATTATCTGGAACAAAATGTTGAAGCCTTGAAGTCTTCTCAAGCATGGGCTTAGATGAAAATTGGGGAATGGTTATTATATTAACTTCTAGGAAGACATTTAGTTGAATGATAAGGCCCTTGTAACTCAAGGTGATCATGGAGGCATTACTGGAAATGCTACATAGTTTTGTGGGAATAAATTTTATCATTATATATATATATGTGTGTATATATATATATATATATATATATATATATATATATATATATATATATAATAATAATGGTATTAGGAGTTGAAAAATATTTTGGAGTGATATACTCATCACCTTGATCTCTATCCTAGGATGCAGTCTATCCAATAGTTGTTGCTAGGGGTCATAATCCCTCTTTTTACTAGGGAAGATGAGTTGTATTGGTGGCTAGATAAGAAAGGTAGATTTTATATTAAATCGACTTACCATCTGTTGATCCCTAATATGCCTAACAAAAAAATTTGGGGGAAAGTTTGGAATCATAAACTTATCCCTAAAATTAATATGTTCTGGTGAGCTATTGTTTATAACAAAATCCTAACTCAAGATAACTTATAGAGAAGGGGATTCACCTTGGTCACTAGGTGTTTTCTATGATTTGAGAAGGAGGAAACTATCTCTCATTTAATTCTCCACTATGATTTTACCAATGAAATTTGGAGTACTATTTTAAGGAATTTTGGAATTCAAAGGGTTTGTAATTTTGATGTTAGGGAAGTTATTGATAACTAGTGTCGTTCTTTCTCTCATTCATGGTTGGTTGAGAGTTAGAACCACACTCTGCCCTATCTTACTTGGACTGTTTGGAAAAAGTGTAATAATAGGATTTTTAGGGATGCTTCTAGGGATACTTCTCAGGTTATTCATTTTGTTTATAAGAGCCTCATAGAAAGTGTGACCAATTCTCACACCAAAACTACATAAAAAACTCTTTCTCAAGAAGAGGAACAAATTGTGACTAACTAGAGAATTCTAAACCAAATTCTGGCTCATAACAATTTCAAATAGTTGTAGAGATTGAATACCAGATGGATCCCCTCAATGTCTAATTAGCTCAAACTAAATTTTGATGGAGCATCTAAGGTGGATGGTAATTTTAGTGGTGGTGGAATTAACAAGGATGACAAGGGGTGCATGGTTTTTATCTATATTGGTGGGATAGGCCTTCAAAGCAATAACTATGTTGAAGCCTCTGATCTTCTAGGGGGGGTCAAATTGGCTATCTCACTTAATATTAAGCAATTGCACGTTTAGGGAGACTCCAAACTAATCACTGATGTTGTTACTAACATTTTGAATTGTGGCTAAAATGTGAAGGACATTATAGTGGACATACAGATCCTTATATAGTAGATCCCTAGAATTGAATTCTCTCATATATGTAGAGAGGTCAGCAGGGTTGCAGATGCTCTTGCAGACTTGGGTCAACAATTTTCTAATTGGTGTTGTTGGCACCAATTTAATAACATCCTTTTAAATATAAGGGACTTGATCTAAAAAGATATGATGTGTCTACGATGACTAATCATCTTAGGAGAGATAATTTATTCCATCAGTTTTAATGGAAGATGCTGACATGTATCTCAAAGTACGTGCTTTTTTTACTTCACTTTCTCGATGTCATCTTAGCTTTATTAATCCCTTGTGTTAAGGTGAGGTTATTATCTACTTATTATAGATATCCCATTGTAATCATGTTTCAGCATGGGAAGAGTAGGCTTTAATTGGTCTTTTGAAAGGTGGCTATTATTAATTATACTACATGCAGATTTCTTATCATAACAGATAATCTATCCTTTAAAAATAACATTATGAATCTTTGGTTTTGGGGGTTATGTGTCTTTATTTGGAAGACTATAATGGGTGGAGATAGGATTCAAATAGATCCAATTTCCTATTCTAAGTTTAAGGATAATGTTGTGGTCTTACATTACTATAA
>JARHVA010003506.1:592500-735000 GCA_037957365.1 Torreya grandis | reverse complement strand
CTAAAATACATGGCTCATTAGTTGTCTCTAGTAAACACTTTATAGTTGTTAAATTTTGTTTGCCATCCTTAAATTGATCCTTAATCAATATTTATGGTTTGAACATTAGAACCTTGAGAAATTTATTATGAACAAACTTGTGTAATACTCTTTCCACCTCCCCTCATTCTCATTGGATATTGGCTAGGGATTTTAATACTTCGTTATATCCTTATGAGAAATGTGGGGGTATTCTTGATTATACTGATAGCATGTTTGATTTCACATATTTTATCATTTCATGTGTGCTATTGGATATGGATTTGTAGACTCAAATTTTCACTTGGCCTGATAGAAGAAGAGGAGATCAAATGATTCAAGTAAAATTGAATAGATTTCTCATGTCTAACAATTGGGATGATAATCATATTATGAGTCTATAACCTCTTTCTAGAACCATAATAGACCATAGTCCTATTCCCTTTAGTTGGAAGCAGTAGTGTATGGGTGGCCCTTTCACTTTTAGATTTGAAGCTATGTGGATTAAACATAAAGATTTTAGAAGGCTTGTGTCTCAATGGTAGAAAAATCCCATTTAGGGTACTCTTATGTTTAGGCTAGTCAAAAGTCTCCTTCACAATAAATAGGAGGTTCATGGGTGGAATAGATATAGATTTGGTAGTGTGTTTATCCAAAAAAAAACTATCTTCCGAAGACTACCTGATCTTTAGCAACTTACGACTCAAAGAGATGCTATGGATGATATTTTACAAGAGGAAGGTGATATGATTTTTGAATGGAAGAATCTTATGAGTAAAGAAGAAATTTTTTGGAAATAGAATTCCATGGTGTAGTGTCTCAAAGAAGATGATAGAAATACTGCCCGTTTTCATCTTTCAGCCATGAAACATAGGAAGGCTAATTATATCTCTAAACTATGTCTAGAAAATGGCAATACTATCACTAAGGATAAGGAGATTGGGGACCAAGCTTTGTTATTTATTCAAACTTTTCTATTAGAGCAAGCTAATAATCCTGATAATGGAGGGATTATGGACCAATTTATTGATAAGATCCCTTGTTTGATTACTAAAGAAGACAACTTTGAAATGCTAAAACCTATTTCTGAGGAGGAGGTTCATGTTATCTTATTATTGATGGGTTCCTTCAAAGCCCCTAGCCTTGATGGATTTCCTCTAATATTCTTTTATGAATATTTAGATATTGTGGGGGTAGATGTTACTATTAATATAAGGGATTTTTTTTGAACTGGTAAACTTCTAGATTAGATTAACAATACTTTAATTGTTCTTGTTCCTAAAAATCCAAAGCATATGCATCTTTATGATTTTAGACCCATCAGCTTATGTAATACAATACATAAGTCATGAACTAAACTAATTATCCTTAGGTTTCAACATTTTTTGGATAAAATTATTTCCCCTTCACAGAAAGGTTTTATCCCTTGTAGACAAATTCTTGATGCTATGATCTCTGCTCATGAAAATATCCACTCTATGGATAAGAGTAAAATCACTGGCATGGTCTTAAAGTTAGATATCTCTAAGGCCTATGATAGATTTTCATGGAAATTCTTATCTAAATTAATTAGAAAGTTTGGATTTAATGATAAAAAATCCCTTCTTATTAGGGAGGTTGTCTCCACTGCTAAATTATCTATTCTAGTTAATGGCATCCCTAGGGGGTTTTCTCTTCCTTGAGGGGGATTAGACAAGGTGATCCTATTTCACGATACTTGTTTATCATGATGGTTGAGGCCCTTGGGAGATAGGTTCAATTTAAAATTACTTATAAATAAATTGTTGGTATTAAACCTTCTTCTTCCCTTCCTGCTATGTCTATGCAATAATTTCTAGATGATACCATCCTCTCTAGTATCTCTTCTATGGTTAAAGTTCATATATGGAAGAATATTCTAAATGACTATGCCAAAGCCTCTAGTCAAATCATTAACTTACTAAAGAGTAATGTGTATTTTTTAATACTTTGGTTATCTTTGGCAAAAAATTATTAATATTATTGGGTGCATTAAAGCTGATCTCCTTAATATTTAACTTGGACTCCCCCTCATAGTAAAGGAGGTGTCTCAAGGATTTTGGAATGTAATTCTACAAAGAACACAAAAGAAGTTAGTTGGTTGGAAGGGGAAGCTACTCAGTAGTGATGGCAAGCTTCAGCTTCTATGTGCTTCATTATAAGGTATTCCTAATTACTTTTTGTCTATTTTTAAAATGCTTAAGTTTATTGCTAAAAAATTGGAGTAGATTTAAAGAAAATTCTTATGGACTAGGGTGGAAGATAAGTAGATAATGTCTTTGGTTAGCTGGGAGAATGTTTGTCTTCCCAAATCCCATGGAGGTCTTAATATTAGATCTACCAGGAATATGAATAAATCTCTCCTATCCAAAATAAATTAGAATTTGATCCACAACCATAAAGAGTTGGGAGACATTATGAAATCCAAGTATCTTCATGGAAATGACCACTTTAGTTTTCTCCATCAAGAATTGCTTCCCAAGGGATCTATTATCTAGAACAAAATGCTGAAGTCTAGAAGTCTTCTCAAGCATGGGCTTAGATGAAAATTGTGGAATGGTAATTCTTTTAACTTCTGGGAAGACATTTAGTTGAATGATAAGGACTTGATAACTCAAGGTGATTATGGAGGCATTATTGGCATTGCTACATAGTTTTTTTGGAATAAAGTTTGTCATTATATTCACAATAATAATGGTATTATGAGTTGGAAAAATCTTTTAGAGTGATATACCCATCACCCTAATCTCTATCCTAGGATGTGGTCTATCTAATAGTTATTGCTAAGGGTCAGAATCCCTCTTTTTCTTAGTGAAGATGATTTGTATGGGTGGCTAGATAATAAAGGAAGCTTTTCTTTTAAATCTGCTTACCATCTGTTGATCCCCGATATGCCTAACAATGAGATTTGGGCGAATGTTTGGAATCATAAAATTATCCCTAAAATTAATATTTTTTGGTGGGCTATTGTTTATAACATAATCCTAAGTCAAGATAACTTATAGAGAAGGGGATTCACCTTGGTCAATATGTGCTTTCTGTGCTTTGAGAAAGAGGAAACTATCTCTCATTTAATTCTCCACTATGATTTTGCCAAGGAAATTTGGAGTACTATTTTAAGGAATTTTGGCATTCAATGGGTTTATAATTTTGATGTTAGGGAAGTTATTGATAAATGGTGTCATTCTTTGTCTCATTCATGGTTGGTTGAGATTTGGAACCACACTCTGCCCTATCTTGCTTGGACTATTTGGAAAAAGTGTAATAATAGGATTTTTAGGGATGCTTCTAGGGATACTTCTCAAGTTCTTCATTTTTTTTATAAGAGCCTCATGGAAAGTGTGACCAATTCTCACACCAAAACTACATTAAAAACTCTTTCTCAAGAAGAGGAACAAATTATGACTAACTAGAGAATTCTAAACCAAATTTTGGCTCATAACAATTTAAAATAGTTGTAGAGATTGACTACCAGATGGATCCCCTCGAAGTCTAATTAGCTAAAACTAAATTTTGATGGAGAATCTAAGGTGGATGGTAATTCTAGTGGTGGTGGAATTATCAAGGATGATAAGGGGTGCATGGTTGTTGTCTATATTGGTGGGATAGGCCTTCAAAGCAATAACTATGTTGAAGCCTCTAGTCTTTTATGGGGGGTGAAATTGGCTCTCACTTAATATTAGTAAATTGCACATTCAGGGAGACTCAAAACTTATTATTGATGTTGTCACTAACATTTTGAATTGTGGCTAGAAACTGAAGGACATTATAGTGGACATACATATCCTTATATAGTGGATCCCTAGAATTGAATTCTCTCATATATATAGAGGTCAATGGGGTTGCAGATGCTCTTGCAGACTTGGGTCAACAATTTTATAATTGGTGTTATTGGCACCAATTTAATAACATCCTTTTAAATATAAGGGACTTGATCTGACAAGATATGATGGGTCTATGATGACTAATCATCTTAGGAGAGATAATTTATTCCATCAAATTTTATGGAAGATGTTGACATGTATTTCAAAGTACGTGCTTTTTTATTTCACTTGCTCAATGTCATATTAGATTTATTACTCCCTTGTGTTAAGGTGAGGTTCATATCTTCTTATTATATAGATCCCCTTGTAATCATGTTTGAGCATGGGAAGAGTAGGCTTTAATTGGTCTTTTGAAAGGTGGCTCTTATTAGTTATACTACATGCAGATTTCTTATCATAACAGCTAATCTATCCTTTAACAATAACTTTGTGAAACTTTGGTTTTTGGGGTTATGTGTCTTTATTTGGAAGGCTATAATAGGTGGAGATAGGATTCAAATAGAGACAATTTCCTATTCTAAGTTTAAGGATAATGTTTTGGTTTGGCATTACTATAAGGAAGGTTGCATCAACCCTTTTTTAGAATGGCTTAATGGTTATGATGAAAATATATTTGAGAAATTCACTCATACTTGGCATAACCATAGAGTCATTGTTGGGAGAATTTTGTTTGAGGTTTTAGAGAAGTTTATTGCTATGGTGACTAGCCTATCATCTAAGGGGACCAAGCTATAGAGGAAAGTGAAAGTGGTTGACCATTATAACTAGAAATTCTTCCTTGGGGAAGGTGAAGAATTGGTCTCTTACTAAGGAGGATTTGAATGGGCCAAGCTAATAGAGTCATGTGATGATATGTGTTTCCTCTTTATGAAATACTTCACTCTGGAGGGGAGGTTTACCAGGTTTATAATTACCATCTTCCTTTACTAAATCATTTTAGATGCAATGCTCATAGTAGTTTCCTATTTTATTTACTTTCTTCCCTTGAGAATTCAATTTTTAGAGTTAAAGTTAAGTTAGCTAAGAAACTCTCATACCATTCACATAACTCTTTAATTATCAAAACCTTTATATTAGGTCACTGAAGCAAAATAGGACTAATAACCTTGAAACAAATCTTATTACTTACTCATGACCTACAAAAATTAATTTTAGACCATTTTAACAAATTAAACATGATATTTTTATAGTTTTAATATCCTCTTACCGTTATAAAAATTCATATATAATTTTTTTCACACCCCAATACTCTAACTATCATAATGAGGCCAAAGTAGCCTACTACATAAACATGATTCTTTTTCCAATCAATCTTGGTTGGCCACAACACTTTTTGTAAACCTTAATTATTATATCCAATTGGGATAAATATGAAATTATATCTTAGGACACTTTACATATAATATAAATCAATTAAATAGGTTGGCTATACTTTAAATGGCTCAAAATAGCACACTAGGCTTAAGCAAGACCTAAACAATTAGCCCTCCATTAGGCCACACGTTACTCTTAGATAAAAATATCCCTTAAACAAATATGAAAAACTTTAACACAATTTAGTCCATGCCATATTTATTTTTAACAAGTCATAAAACATTTTTGATACAATCTCTCACCTTATGAAACCTCTTTTAGCCCTCAAGCCTTCAATAGGTCCCATGGAGACCTAATTCACCTTCTTGTAATACTTTAAGACACTATGGTATATATGGACCTTATCAATGACCAAAAACACTTAAATAAATTTACCTTCATTATATATGGTCATTTTTAATTATTATTAAATATCAAATCATTTTTTGATACTCTCAAAACTCCATTAGCTCTTGAAGACCTATTAGGCTTAATTAGCCCCAAAACACTATCTTCACAAAAGAGGCTCAAAGTAACTAAACATAAACTTTAAATTTAAAAATAAACATATGTATGGAAATATAAATTCCTAAGAAACATCATCCAATCCATAATAAACCTTTAATTAGTCTCAAAAGGCTCATAAACACCCCTATAAGAAGACTAATCAACCCTGCAATAATTATAGTAAAAAAAAGTCAACTTTGACCTAAAGTAGCTTCACTTGTATGGACAATAAAAACTCAAAAAAAAATTTATGATGATATATAAGGATTATAGTTAATTTTTTATTTTTATACCAATAATATTTTATCAATACTTTTTCCTCTGCAATCATTTATTTGTACCCTAGTTTGTTCATAAAAAAACATAATCAATAATAGTCAACTCTTACATGCAATAAATACAATTATACCACCATTAAAACCTCATAATAAATTTTATTGGATATCGATTCAACTCCTTTACCACTTTAATTTTTACACAACCATAAAATTCATCCATTATCAAAATTTATAAACAAAATACTTCTGACTGGTGTTCTTTTGTTTACTTGATATTCTAAAATTGGCTAAGTATTAAAAATAGTGAAATCTACCTAGAAGACCAACTTTGCACCACAATAACATTTGATATACATAATATCAAGACCTTAAATTTTAACCAAATTATCTAGGAACAAATATTAACAAATCCTTGTGACCACTTTCTTATAACACCTTCACATATGTCAATTTTCGTGTCATTAATCTATTTACTCAAGAAGATCTACCAAGTTGACTATGAAATGACTAGGATCACCTAGACTTTTATAAGACTATGACAATGGATTAATTTAAATTCCATAGGTAATAAAATCACTCCTTACCCCTCATTTGATCCTTCAAACATGGTCAATCAACTAAAAGGCTTTGCACACATGATATTCACTCTCAAATCCCCTTGGAACCTATTACTTTGTCATTAATACACTATGTACTAAGATCATGTTGACATCAATGACAATAAATTCATATGAATAACATTATAAAAAATCTCACCCTTTTTCAATTATTGAAAACACATTTTATAATTATCTCTCCCAAAGTGAAAAACTCCTTCATTATGAACTTTCTCCCCCTTTGACATTAGTGACAAAGGGTCTCTTCTTGAACATGCCAACTTGATCCTTGGACCTGTCAAACTATTTGAAGAGATTAGTAAGATCCCCCAAACATCATGATCATCTCATATAACTTTTTAGAGAACCATAATCAACCATAAAATCTCCTTATAGTTTAAACATCTCACATATACTCCCCTTCACTTTATGCATACCTTGTATATTATCAAATAAAGAGAACATACCTCTATTTGAACATCTCCTTAATTCTTGAATTATATAAAACATGAAAAAACTTCACATACTCCTCAATAAACCTGATTTATCTCCTACTAAATCCATATTCCATCTAAACAAAACCAAAATATTTAAAACATACATAAGAAAACTCTTTTACAAAAACATACCTTGAATGGAG
Organism: Torreya grandis; assembly: GCA_037957365.1. Taxonomy (NCBI): domain Eukaryota; kingdom Viridiplantae; phylum Streptophyta; class Pinopsida; order Cupressales; family Taxaceae; genus Torreya; species Torreya grandis. The sequence continues at coordinate 727,766 of JARHVA010003506.1, read as the reverse complement.
CCATCTTCATCCACACATAGGTTACCACAACTATCCAACATCATTTCATGAGACAACTGAATTAATTTCTAATATTATGGTACCTGAATGAATTATTTCAATGTTATAAAAGAATTATAATATGAATCAAACAATCACAACTTATCTAAATATTAAGAACATTCTCAACAAACCTTCTCATATGAAAAATAACTAAATTTAGTTGAATCCATGATTGCAAGATGTCTTCAAGCTACAAATATGAATAATCTACCTCATTAGACCATATATGGATGAAATATAATTAATTTCATACATTAATTATACTTCACACTTAAATTACCTTCCCAATATTTGTGCTTTAATTACCTATCTCTAGTACAAGAAAATATACTCCTTTCCTAGGTCACTTTAAAGAGATATATTGGAAACAAAGATACATAACTTAAAAATTTGATACATTTGCATTAATTTACTTCCTCTTAGAAAAATATAACATTACTTAATACTTTCATATCATAATTTTACACCTTATCACCAAGTTTTGTGACCTAACTCATTATACAACCCAAGATACACCATGTCAAGGGTTTCTAGTGTTAAAATCCTTATGCCAACCAAGGATACTCAAAGTAAGATCTTCTTTCACAAAAAATTTCAAATGTTCAAATCTCTTCTCATATATTTGAATAGATGAAATACATATTTTTAAATATTTAAATCAATTTAAATAATAAATACTCAACTATATGCATATCAAAACAAAGAACATACCTTGACCCATTAGCTTGTCTCTCACTTATCAACCTTGCAACACCATTCCATGATGATTGAACTGATTGAGTAATGAATCTATGAATAATAATAGAGACAAATCACATATCAAGAAACTTATAAAACTTGAAACAAATGATATTACTAATCATCCATACTCTCACTAGTTTAATTGTCTTTCATAAGCCTCCTCATAGGCTTGATTGGCTCATCTATCTTCTCTTTGACTCCCTTGTCAAAATACCCTCATAAATATTATTTTTATATTACCTTAATAAATACCACATAAATAAAACAATATTCAGTGATATTTTTATTAACCAATTCATCCTTGGTATCAATATAATCTCTCTCAATAGTATTAGATCTCCATATCCATGTATGACCTCTTCCTTGCACAGTAGGAGCTCCATACACCTTGTTTTTCCTTGAGAACTCATTCAAACTATTTTTAAAATATTTTTCAATATGACCAATTATATGACATTTGAAAAAAACAATATCATCCATACATTTTTCTTGATGATGACTATTATCTCCTTTTCACAAGTTACTTCTCCTTTCGATATCTCTTATAATGTGACCAAAATGGTTGCAAGCATAACATTAATTATGAGATGAATTGAAAAACCTCATGGAATTGGGCTGCCTTTCTAGTATTCTCACCTTATTTTTCATGATATCATATTTTTTTAATTTATTTTATTTCTCTTTCTTAACCTTTCTCATTTTGACTGCTAGCTTCTCATGATCAAACCTGCTCATTTTGACTAGTAGCTTCTCATGCTCAACATTCAAGGATCTTATCTCATTTTTGATTAAACTCATCCTTATTTTCCCTCAAAATTTAATTTTTATCCTATAACTAATTCATAAGATCATTAATAGTCATCTTATCCTTGTTTATTCCTAAGGCTAGATTAGAATTATAGATACAAACCTTCTCCTTAAGAACCTCTATTTAACTCACCCTTACATTAGCATCTTCTAATTGAAATTTGAGATCCCTAATAGCCTTCTCTACCTATTTAGACATCATAAAATTATCAATCTTAAAGGTATGAATCTTATCCTCATAATCCTTAGCCATAAACCTCAACTCTTGATTTTATTTCCTTAGTTGCTTAGCCATTTTGTGCTTCAAGAACCACCTTCTAGCTCTTAAGACTTCTTGAAGGACCTGCTTTAATACCAATTATTAGAAGAAAAATAACTAAGAATGGGGGTGAAATAGTGATTAAATGAAATCAAATTCAATTATAATTTTTAAAACTCTTATCCATTGAACATCATCATTCATGAAGCATATAAACCATTCATTGTGATGAGCAAAGAAAAACATGTAAGATCAAAGCACATAACACATGAATTATGTGGGAAACCCTCATGGGGGATAAAACCCACTATAAATAAGATCTATACTAGTTTCATATAAATATATTACTTCAATTTATATTTGAACCAAATGATCAAGGAGTACCCACCCCTCAATTTAGTTAAGGACACACTTTGACCTTCATCTAACACCAACTAGCAAGGAGGCTGCAACCCCATAGATGGTAAAGCATCAACTCAATCACCTCAAAATTGATCTTCATCTCTAATATTATGTATTAAATACCTAATTATGTTCTTCTCTTTATATAACACCCAAAAATTTTCATTTTTACCTTGTACAAGCCTCTTCTTGTTCTACATCACTTAGCTAGACAAATAAACCTGTATAGCTTTGAAACAAGCAATCTAATTAGATCAGCACTTTTAGCACCACTATATAATATTAATTACATGTTAAAAATGTTATTATTATTATCTAAATTCCATTACACACTTCTGAAAAATCTCATACCATTCACATAACTCTTTTATTATCAAAACATTTATACTAGGTCACCAAAGCAGAATATGCCTAATAGCCTTGAAACAAATCTTCTTACTTGCTCATGATATTTAATAAATAGTTTTAGACTCTTGTCACATATTTAACATGATTTTATTATAGTTTTCATAGAATCTTATCCTTTTGAAAATTCATATATAATTTTATTCACACCCCAATACTTTGACTTTAACAATGAGGCCAAAATAGCCTACTACATAAACATGATTATTTCACCACTCAATCTTGGTCAGACACATCAATTTACTTAACCCTTAGGGATTTTATACCACCTATATAAATATAAAAATATATCTTATAACACATTACATATAATATACATCGAATCATTAGGTATTCCATACTTCAAATGGCTCAAAACAACACACTAGGCTTAAGCAAGACCTAAACAATTAGCCCTCCACTAAGCTACACATTACCCTTAGATAATAATAGACCTTAACCAAAGATGGAATCCTTTTTTAAAAATTTAAAACAATTTAATCCAAATCATATTTATGTTTCACAAGTCATACAATATTTTCAAGTCACTAGCTCACCTTATGAAACCTCTTTTAGCCCTCAAGCCTTCAATAGGTCCCATGGAGACCTAATTCACCTTCATGTAACACTTTAAGCCACTATGGTCTAGATGGCGCTTATCAATGACCCAATCCACTTAAATAAAATTAAATTCATTATTAATCATAATTTTTAATTTTTAATAAACATAAAATCACTCACTCATACTCTAAAACCTCCATTAGGTCTTAAAGACCTATTAGGCTTAATTAGCCCAGAAACATTGTCTTCAAAAAAGAGGCTCAAACTAAATTAAAAAAAACTTTCCATGTACAATAAACATATTTATGGAAATATAAATAACTAAGTAACATAATAAAATCCATAATATAAAATTATTTATCCTCCAAAGTCTCATAAACACCCTTGCAAGAAGCACACAGAAACCTGCAATAATTATAGTCAATAAAAGTCAACTTTGACATGAAATAACTTCACCTATATGGATAGTTGAAAATACAAATAACTTTTAGGATGATATATATGGAGTAAAATTTAAATTTTATTTTTATATAAAAAATATTTTATCAATAATTTATCTTCTACAATCATTTCTTTGCACCCTAGTTTATTCAGGAAAAACACAGTCAACAACAGCCAATTCTCACATGCAATACATGCAATTACACATCCATTAAAATATCCTAATAAATTTAAATAGATATAAACTAAATTCCTATACTAATTTTGTTTTTTCATAACCATTAAATTCATCCATTATAAAACATTATAAACAAAATAATATTGACTAGTTTTCCTTTGTTCCCTTGATATTGTAGATTTGGCTATGGAAAACAATGAAATATACTTGGGAGACCAAATTTTCACCACCATAAATTTTTATAGACACTATATCAAGACCTTAAATTTTAACCTAATTATTTAATAATGAATATAAACAAACCCATGTGACCACTTTCTTCTGAAACCTTCAGACATGTGAATTATAACATCATTAATATGTTTACTCAGGAAGATTTGCCAAGTTGATTAGGATCAACTAAACCTTCACAAGACTATTCCAATGGATTACATTCAATTATATAAGTGAAAAAACACTAATTAACACTAATTTGACCCCTCAAACATGTTTAATCACCTTAAAGGCTTTTACACATGATATACACTCAAATCCACTTGGAACTTATCACTTTATCATTAATGCATTATGTATTAAGATCACCTTGCCATCAATGACAATAATTGTGTCTCCAGAACATTATCAACAATAGTAATAAAATAAAATTTTCAATAAATGTCAAAAGGTGAAAAATATAAAATAATAATCCTCCATAACATAACACACTAGCCCATGAATCATATGTGTTAGCAAAAAATTTTAAGTATATGATAGATCGTGTACACTGTGAAATATATAAGCATGGATAAAGGCATGCAAGTAATTAATATCAAACATGATAACATAAATTTATCATAAAATAATATAACCTAGATGTATCATGATTAAATAAATGGATTATTCCAATGTACACATTCCATGAGTAGAGAGAAGGACCAACATCTAAAAGTGTATAAATCATGTATGTGTGTCTGCCTAAATCACATTCAAAAGATACATGAAACACATGTATATAAAATGAAATGAAATTATATATACCAAAACGTAACCAAAAAATTATACTATTAAGAGCTAATATAACATGTAAATGTTGAAAATATATTTGTTATTTTTTAATATGCTAAAGAAATAACTTTCCTATGTTCTCATTTGATAGATCCTCATAGATATCTACCCACTAGAAACTTGGTGAAATAAACTAGTGGTAATACTAAATAACATGTATACGTGTACTATATATCACTTTAGAAGCTATAATTTTGTATGTATGTAAAAAATGATTATATGATTTTGAAGAAATAATAGGAGTAGTGGTTCATGGAACCCATTATTAAGTGACATATTATTTCATTGGAATAGCAGTAATAAGAACATGTTTAGGTGATCTAGATATCTAAATATGGTGTGTAGTAGCCAAATATTCAATGTAACCCCATGCGGATTGATAATTCAATGGTTTCTCAAGTAATATCTACTTAGTAAATGGGATTTCTTGTTGCTTACCCATTTTTATAGGATTAACATTAGTAGGTTTGATAACTAACTACATGGGTATGAATTTTTCTTGTTCAAGTGGATATTTATTTTTTATTTTGGAAAATTTAATTACCCAATTGGCATAAATGTATTTAACAAATCCATGTAGTGTAAAATGTATTGATATAAGTTTATGTTTGTGAGGTCATCTAAATAAAATATTAAAGATGCCTATAGAATGCATAATTGAGAAGGTAGTAACTATTGTCATCAAATTATGCACCCTAGGATACTGTATGAAGCTCCTAGAATTTTATGAAACATTGAATCATCTCTCAAGTTATGGGTGAAATTATAGGAGAGGTTAATCTCCATATTATTATGGATAACTCCCTAGATATGACTTGACGTTCTTATGCTACTAGAACTACATATGATGGGTGAAAAGGGAGAGAAAGATACATAAAACAAACCTAAACTAGGAGGTGATACACCAAGAGTTACTTCCATTCATACACTTTAAATTTAAATAATAAACTAAGACAACCAAACTAACCTCAACACCATTAATGTATTTACCTAGCATTGGTGTTTCCCATGAAGGTAAATAATAACTCAACAAATGAAGGCAAGTGAAGGGAATCTTAGATATGACACTACTAAACTCATACACACTTTTAGAGTCTATTACAGTAGCATACACTTCATGAAACCTATTAGGAGAGAAGTGCTTTGTAGTAACACATTCAAGGATTTCATGAAAATAAGATGAACTCAATCTATACTTCACATGCAAGATGGATCACTTAAAAACGTAGTGAAAATGGAATTAGAGTATAACCAACTTACTTCTCATTAGCTTAAGAGAAAATCAAGGTATAATTTTGATAGGGCTTCACCAAACAACCTATTAAAATCCTTTCAATATCCAAAATGTCTCATACTTATAGAACTTGGAAGATGAGAGAGAAAGGAGAAGTTGAAGAGGCACAAGGACAAGTGTCCAAAGGTGAAAATTAATTAAAAGGCATGTGGATGAAGTGTAAGAGAGGTCAAGAAACTCAATTGCACTTGATAACATCCCAAATTAGCCTCCTCATCCAAGTGTGGTGTATAAATCCTCTTGATCATTCTTTCTTTTATAAACTACCTTCATCATGGCTTCTCTTGAGCATTATGAAGTGATGGATAAATGTCTTATGTTTGATGATGAGAGGGGGTTAAAAAGATGATTCCACCTGCATTAAGAGTTTCCTTCATCATGAAATTCTCTTACACAAGCTCATTATCACTTTGAAACCATTATCACTCTCCAATTGGCTTGTTTTGACACTTGAAACTAGAATATTTCAATCTTCCCCAACTTATATATACAAGGGATATGAGGTCACATGTTAGGACACCTCATATGCTCAGTTCCAACCAAGACACCTTAAAAAACCTCCAAATTTGAGTTACCACTCTGTTCACTATGTGGTCACTCTTATCATTATGGGTTGGTTGAAGTGATTATCTTAGCAGGGAAACTTTTGGTCATTAAAAAGATATATAGATGACATGAGGAGTTGGTTTAAGTCCAAAGATACCTCCCAAATTGATTGACATCTCATGGTCATTTTCAAGACCTATAAAACATAAGAAAATATTAATAAAACCTAATTTATGCTCCACCTATATGGATTAAATAAAATATAATCCCATTTATTTTACCCTAATTTATTTTTTTAAAACTTATCTTCATCACTCATGGTCACATTAATCCATCTAGATGCACTTTTAGGCTCATTTTCACCATTAGGTCCTAAAATAAGGCTTATACTAATGGAGTTTATAGTTCTGTTGGATTCTATAGCTATAATAATGGAGTTCATATTTTTTTATGGATTAATATATCTAAAATACCCCTACAAGAATGAACTAGTTAATTGGAAATCTTGGATGAGGTAAAGAATGCACATGACCCTCAATTTGGCTTTTAGGCTTAAGGGTTTCCATCATGCATGAATGTAACCCTTCTTGGTTAGATCATATTATTTAATTAAAAATATTATATAAAGGTGTTTTATATTTTTTTAGGTTTACTCCACATTATAAAATCATTACATGTGATTCCCTAACCTCTGGTCCATACATATCACCACTTTTCCTTCAAACTATCTTCTCATGCATGAGAAAACTACCCCTACTCTGAGACAAAATAGAGAGGGTTTGATTTGATATATAATAAAATAATACTATTTTTGAGTGTCTCATGTGTCCAAATTATTATTTTCATGGAATTTTAGCTTCCAATTCTAAGGACAAACCTTCCAACTCTTGGCATTTGCTAGGCAGGCTTATGAAGAAGGCTGTTTATGTAAGGAGGTGAATGTGGATTGAGACACCCCTATTTATGATCATTAAATATGGTTAGATTATAAATTATATATAATTAAACTTAATTTAGTTTTTTAATAATATAATATATCCTAAATTTCTCCTTTTTAGGCTTTCAATGCTCAAAACTATCACTCTCCCCCTTGACTGCTTAGTACACACTTAACTATAAGTGTATCCAAGGGTCTAAGTCAGATCTTCTATCTTCTCCAAGGAATTTTATATCTCATATTGATATTTTTTTAGGTGACATGTGTTATAAATTATGTTTTCCTTACTATAAAATCTCATGTATTTCTCCTCACCCTAGGTTACACTAATGTTTTGTTCATTGCCCTTTGACTGAGAAAAGGGCTTATAGACCCTGCCTGAAGGTAGTAATAATGTAAGCAATATTATTTACAAGTGTGAGAGGGTATTTTTAATTCAAATATAGTTCAAATAATTTTTATATAGTATTATATTCTATGTGAAATTCTCAAAATATCACCTATTCATAACTCCATAGGTCATTGTTTAGTGTATTGGCTGTAGGTGCCATTCTAGGCCAGTGTACAGATAGGGGAGTAACCAGAGGAGGTCACCATGCCAAGCATCATTATTTTAAATCTATTTTTTAGATTATTGATGTCCTTTAAATACATGATGTTAAATCTAAGGTTAGTAAAACCTAGAATATCAAAACTCCAAGCATAAGGTCACTTTCCTTTATAGTCCTATAGGTGATTATTACACGGTTTTAGTGGCTTAAAAAGCATCTTGGGACTCTTCAATCACCCATTTTTACTCACCATTTATCCCTTGAAATTTTCATGATCATTGTATGTGGTGGACACTAATAAAACAAATAATCAATAATATTATAAACTCTTCTTTTCATGATATATTTTATCTCAAAAAACCTCAAGGATCTTTGTTTGGTCCATTTAGGGACTGATAACACAATTTGATCTTATCATCCTTGGAAGTGAAAAACTTCACTTGTGTAGCATCCTAAGTCTTCATGCCATGAAATACATGGCTCTTGGGTAATTTTTTATCTTAAAACATGAAATCAACCATGTATTTTACCATAGCATTTCTGTACAACCTCTTTGAAACCATATAAAAGTTGACTGTGATAATACTATCCCAACAAGGTAGTGAAAAAAGAAAATTGGAAATTTGGATTTTAAAGAGTATGACTGATCTATAAAAATTTAATTGAATTAAAACACATTGAAAACATGATTCCAAGATCATTAATGTCACATGAATCATTTTCCACATTGTAAAACTCAGGTTACCCATATATGGTTGTCTACTTTGAATATAAGCACAATTTTGAAATATACTTCAAGGGAATTAAGATTTAAGGCATTGTAATATGTAAAAAAATTATATAAGATGTACTCTAATCTACAAACCACACAAATCTATCCATTTCTGAGTTCGAGAAATTTGAACAAATCTAGACCCTACTTGGTTACATAGTCAGCGTTGAGGACTTAACCTTTTTAACAATGATTCATAAAGGAGGAGGAATAAATATAAAAAATTAATTCATTAAATGGAATATAACTCAATATACTATCATTCCCCATAACCATTTCTCCCAACTCAGCTTGTGCTGCCTATGGTGAGTGAAAGTCTTTGACTATTTTTGACCCTTTCAAGAAATAATGGGGAGAAAAGGTGAAATTTGTTGTTTATATAGATAAAAAAATAAATATGATCATGTGAGTATGGGGAAGATAAATAGACATCCTTAAAGTGATTTTATCTGCAAAAATTTGTACAAGTCCGTAGAAGTTGCTAAAAACTCTCTTTTTCAAGTGTTTTCTTGATTTTAACTTGCACCTATAACCTTTGTCAGTTATCAATAGTTATTTAAGACACCTTAGGAAAAATTTAATATTTAAACACCCTTTTATACTTTAAAATTTACCAATAAACTGATACAAATCATTAAATACCCATTTTTGACCTATGAAAAGACCCAAAGTGACATGGAACACTAATGCAAAGAGTGACTAAGGATAATATAACATTTATTGGAATTAAATGTCATATTAAAAAATTCATGATTTTTTTTTACCTATTATGTTGACTCATTTTTATTGGGGGGTAAAATGGTCAACATTCTTGCCTATCCACAGGGGTGGCATGATTGCTATGCCTAGGACTAGTTACCTTACACCTCCATTGGGTATGGAGTCATGAATATGGACACTATAACTAATTTTATATGTAAATGAATCCAAAAACAATATATTTGACCCACACACACAAAATAAAATACACACACCAATAAAGGGAAGGAAACACACAATTTGTGCTTCAAGAGCACTTAGGGAGCACAACAATAAACTCAAACAAAACAAAACTAAACACACACTATCTTGAAATAATATTTCCCTCCTAGATCAAAGAGAAAGATTTAAACTCTTCTTTCCTCATGTAATGAAGGGATACATGATACATGTTTCCATTTAAATGGAAGCCTTTATCTTTCTTATAGTGTTGGTCAATATTCTTGGCATGGATTTCAATGCAGCTAAGACAAATTCAAACAAAAATATTATAAAGATGAATTATTATTGTACTTAAACTACCTCAAACTCTTCATAATATTCCTTAGTTTCTACATGATCCAATGATGCCTCACTAAATCATGTTTCTTAGCTCTCCATGATGTCTTTAGAATCTATGACTAGTTTTTTAGTTGTAAGTTTTTTTATCTCATCAAGGAGCTTAGTGTAATCTTCCAAATATTGATCATTGTTTCTCATGGAGACTTATTTCTCTATCTTATCATATAATTTTCCTTAAACCTTTAAAATTTCTTCAAGATCTTGTAGAAACTCAATCTATTGAAGCCATTATTCTTTGTCATTTCTCACATCAAGGTTCACCTCTTCCTCATGAAATTCTTCTTAAAACACCTCATCTTGATCCTTTGTCATATAGTCCACTCAAAATATATACCCATCCTTCTTATTATTAGTTGTAACTTCATTTGAGTCTTCTTTCTCTTGGTTTAAGAAGGGTGAGTTATGCTTGATAGCCCCAAGTGGAGTTTCAATGATAAATTCTTCTTCATCATTACTTATGTCATCCTCTTTCTCTACTACAAATTTAATTTGTTCCTCCTTTTATGCTTCCATTAAAATAGTTTCTTATTCAATAATAGATGGGTTGGGAGGGTGTAAAATGGATGAATGAGCTAAAGAAAGGATTTAATGTGTAGTGAGAGGCTCATGAATGGATATGGAAGAAAGAGAAAGTTCTTGAAATGACTCTTGGATAGCAATAAGGCTTTGTTGGGTTTAAGGCACATAAGTTTCTTCCATAGCCACCTCATTATTTTAATCATCTTCTTGGACTTCTCCTTTAACTTCTTTATTTCCCCAAGACTTCACAATTTGGTACCAAGTTGGAAGCTTGGAACTAGTAGTCTCTTTTGAGGATGGAATAGGTTATTCTTCAAGGAGAGGAATGTTATAAGAGAGATATATATGTTTAATGGTTGGGGATGGACTGTGATGTTGATTTATGGGCATGGAGATGGGTGAACCTTCTTTAATGGGATCTTGAGGGAGAGGTAAGATAGGATGAGCAATAGGAAGGAGATATTCTTCATATAATCTTTCATCCTCCTCCTCATCTTATGGAGGCTCTTCATATCTTTTTGGATATTCTTTTACAACTACAACTTGTTTTATATCCTCTTGAGTTTCCCATCTCTCTAACCTATCAATCCACCATTAAAAATCCTCTCTTTCCATGGACAATCCTTCACTAATGACATATTTATTCTCTTCCTCAATAGACACCCACATGTCTAGTAAAAATCAAATTGAAAATCTTAACCAATCGACAAGACCACCAAGATTTTCATCACAACACTTATCTAGCACACTCATATGCTTTTCCAATTATAGAAACTTTGGCATAACTACCCACACATTTCAAGAATGAGAGATGTATTAATCTTGGACAAAGAGATTGGGATATTTCATTTCTTAAAGTAAGTTTTTAAAGCTTCATATTTAGCCTCCCAGCTAATGGGGTTCTTAGACTCCTCATGACAAGGTTGAGGAGAATATGGGTCATAGAGCTTGTCAACAAAAACATACTCATTTGGAAAGGTATTAGATTGACCATAGGATTTCCATGAATCATAATGAGGATGTTATTATTGATAGGACTACTAATAAAGATAGAAAGGGTCATGAAAAGGTTGATAAGGGGTGTATGTTAAGTGTTCTCCTCATATCCATCCATATCAACTTCATAAGTCACATGAAAAGAAAATAATTGATCAAAATATTTAGTAATAGATACCTAGGCTACTTACAACAAGAAATTAATTTGGAGTTGCCATTGGTTTTTTCTTGGATGGTTTCAAAAGATAATAAGAGAGAAGACACACCAGAAATATTCACACTATTTAAACCTTGTCCCATCAGGTGTGTCATAAATTTAGTCATCAAATTGTGTACCCTATGATACTCTATGAAGTTCATAAAATTTTATGAAACATTGAATCATCTTTGAATTTATGTGTGAACTTGAAGGAGAGATGAATTTCGAGATTATGAGGGCTATCTCCCTAGATATGAATTAATGTGCTTATGCCAATAAAACTACCTATTATGGGTGAAAATGGAGAGAAAGATACATAAAGCAAACCTCAAATAGGAGGTGATACACCAATATTTCCTTCCATTCATACACTTGGAATTTCCTAATAAACTAAGACAACTAAACTAGCCCCAACACCATTAATGGAGATTCCTAGCATTAGTGTTTCTCATGAAGGCAAATAAAAACTCAAAAAATGAAGGAAAATGAAGGGAAGGCCAAATATGACACTACCAAACTCATACACACTTCAAGAGTCTATTACAGTAGCATACACTTCATGAAACTTGTTAGAAGATAAGTCATTTGTAGTAACACATTTATGGATTGCATAAAAACAAGATGAACTCAATCTATACTTGACATGCAAGATGGATCACTTCAACATGTAGTGTAAATTGACTTAGAGTATAACCATCTTACTTATCATTAGCTTAAGTTCAAATCAAGGTACAATTTTGGTAGGGCTTCACCATACCAACTATTGAAATCCTTTCAATAGCCAAAATGGATCATACTTATAGAACTTGGAAGATGAGAGATAAATTATAAGTTGAAGAGGCACAAGGAAAAGTGTCCAAAGGTGAAAATTAGTTACAAGGCATGTGGATGAAGTGTAAGAGAGGTTAAGAAACTAAATTTCTCTTGATCACATCCCAAATTAGCCTCCTCTTCTAAGCATGGCATAGAAATCCTCTCAATCAATCTTCTTTTTGGAAACTACCTTCATCATGGCTTCTCTTGAGCATTACAAAGAAAGTGATGGAAAAAGTTATCATGTGTGATGATTAGAGAGGGTTTCAAAAATGATTCCACCTGCATTGGGAGTTTCCTTCATCATGAATTTTTTTACGCAAGCTCATATGAATTTGTAACTATGATCACTCTCTAATTGGCTTGTTTTGACACTTAGCACTAGAATTTTTCAATCTTCCCTAACTTATCCATATCAAGAGTCTCAGGACACATATTAAGATACCTCATACGCTTAGCTCCATCTAAAAGAACTTAAAAGACCTCCAAATTTGAGATACCACTCTTTCCACTATATGTTCACTCTTCTCTTTTTGGACTAACTAAAGTGAGAATCTTATTAGGGAAACTTATGGTCATTAAAAATCTCTTAAAATGGCCTTATGAGTGTTTTTATGTCCTAATTTACCTCTGAAAGTGATTTGCATCTCATGGTCATCTTTAGGACATATAAAACACAAGAAAAAGTCAAGAAAACTTGATTTATGCTCCACTAGTATGGATTTCATAAAATATAATCCCATTTATTTGACCCTCACTGAGATAGAAACTTATATTCATCACTCATGGTCAAATTCATCTATCCAGATTCACTTTTAGGCTTATTTTCACAATCAGGTCCTAAAACAGGGATTATACTAATGGAGTCTATAGTTTTGTTGGAGTTTGTAGTTGGACTGATGGAGTCTATAGATTGTTTTATGGATTCAAAATATCTAAAATAACCCTGCAATCATGGACTATTCAAGTGGAAATCATGAATAAGGTTAAAAATGCACATGACCCTCAATTTGGCTTCTAGGCTTAAGGGTTTCCTTCATGTATGATGGCAATCATTCCTGGTTATAGCATCTTGTTTACTTCAAAATAATCTATGAAGGTGTTTTATATTTTTTTATGTGTCTTCTATATTCTCCAATCATCACATGGGGCTTTCCTGACCTCTGGTCCATCCATCTAACCACTTTTCCTTCAAACTATCTTCTCATGCATGATAAAACTAACCCTACTCTGAGACAAAACAAAGAGGGTTTGCCTTAATATATAATAAAATAATACTATTTTTGAGTGTTTAATTAGTAAAAATTATGATATTAATGTAATTTTATCTTCTTATTCTAAGTATAAACCTTCCAACTCTTGGCATTTGCTAGGTAGGCTTATGAAGAAGGCAGTGTGTGCAAGTAGGTGAATGTGGACTAAGACACCCTTGCTTGTGATCATTAAATATGGTTATATTCCAAATTATATATAATAAAACTTAATTTATTATTTTAATACTACAATATAACCTAAATTTATCCTTTTTTGGCTTCCAATACTCAAAACTATCACTCTTCCCCTTGACTTCCTAGTACACACTTAACTGTAAGTGTATCTAAGGGTCTGAGTGAGCTCTTTTATCTTCTCCAAGCATTTGTATAGCTCATATTGATATTTTTGGATGTTTAAATGTGATATAAATTATTTTTCCTTACCATAAAATCTCATAGATTTCTCCTCACCCTAGATTACTCTACTATTTTGATCATTGCCCTTTGATTGAGAAAAGGGCTTATTGACCCTACCTAAAGGTGGAAAGAATGTGAGAAATCTTGTTTACAAGTGTGAGAGGGTATTTTAAACTCAAATTTAGTTCTTATGATGTTTATAAATTAACATATTCTATGTTAAATTCTAAAAACATCACCTTGTCTCAACTCCATAGGTCAATATTCAGTGTATTGGCTATAGGTGTCATTTCAAGGCTATGTATGAACAAGGGAGTAACCATGGGAGGTCACCATTCAACGAATAATTAATTATAAGTTATTTTATGATAATGGATGTCCTTGAAAAACTTTAAGTTAACACCAAGGTGAGTATAACCTATAATATCATAACTCCAAACATAAGGTCACTTTCCTTTACAGTTGTGTAGGTGATTACTGTAGGGTTTTAGTGGCTTAAAAAGCATCTTAGGACTCTTCAATAACCCCTTTTCACTCAAAATTTACATATTAAAATTGGAATGTTAATTTAATCTGGTTTATAATACTAAACGAAATAATTAATAACATTATAAAATCTTCTTTTCATGATATATGCTATCTCAAAAAACCTCAAGCATCTTTGTTTGGTCTATTTGGGGACTAAGAACCCAATTTGATCTTATCATCCTTTGAAGTGAAAATTTTCAATTATGTAGCATCATAAGTGTTCATGGCATGAAATACATGGATATTGGGTAATTTTTGTTATTAAAACATGAACTTTACCATGTATTTTACCATAAGATCTCTGTATAACCTCTTGGAAACCCTATAGAAGCTAAATATGATCATACTCTACCGATAAGTTAGTGAACAAATAAAATTGGAAATTTGGCTTTGAAGGAGTATTAATGATATATAAAAATTTAATAAATTGAAAAACCTTTCAAAATTTATTCCAATACCATTAACATCACCATGAATCCTTCCCTATGTTGCAATACTCAAGTTACCCATATATGGTTACCAACTTTGAAAATAAGCACAATTTTGAGATATCATTCAATGTATTTGAGAGTGAATGAATTTTATTATGGAAAAAAATTATATAGTTCTTAATATAAGCTTCAAATAACATTCCAAAACCACATAGGTCTAGCTATTTTTAAGTTTAAGCAATTTGGACAAATATGGACACTGCTTGGTTGCATAGGCAGCTTTGAGGATTGAACCTTCTTAAATATGGTTAATAATGGAGGCATAAATTTGAAAAAAAAATTAAATAAATTTAATATAAATCACTATAATATCATTCCCTAGAACCATTTCTTACAACTCAGCTCATACACCCTGTGGTGAGTGAAAATCTTTGACTAGTTTTGACTTTTCTAAGGACCAATGGGGAGAAAAGGTGAAATTTTTAGTTTCTAAAGCTAAAAATTCAATATGATCATGTAATTGAGTATGTGGAAGATCAAAAGACATCATTTATGTTATTTCACTTGCAAAAATCTGTACAAGTGGCTAAAACTCTCTTTTCAGGTGTTTTCTTGATTCTAACTTGCACCTACATACTAGGTCAATTACAAATAGTTATTTAAGACCCCTTAGGACACATGGAATGTGAAATCACACTTTTATACATTTAAAATTCCAAAGAAACCTATATAATGCATTAAATGCCCATTTTTTACCTTTGAAAATACCTAAAGTGACATGGACCACTAATGTAAAGAGTGATCAAGGATAATGTAACATTTATTGGCATTAAATGGCCTATGAAACACTTCATGAAAAATTTTGTACGTATTGTAGTGAATAATTTTGACTAGAGGGTAAAAATGGTCAACATTCTTAGTGATTCACAAGGGTTGCTTGATTGTTATGCCTAGGACTAGTTGCCTTATACCTCCATTGGACATGAAATCATGTATATGGAGAATCTAACTAATTTTATATAGTCTTGAGTAAAAAAAAAAAAATTGACTTGCACACACAAAATCAAAGACACACACCAACAAAGGGAAGGAAACATATAACTTGTGCCTTCAAGAGTGATTAGGAAACATAACAACAAATTGAAACAAAACCAAACTAAACAAATACTATCTTGAAAGAATCTCTCCCTCCTGGATCAAAGGGAAAGTATAAAACTCTTCTTTCCTAATATGATGAATGGATACATAATACATGTTTCCATTAAAACATTGGCATGGAAGCCTTCATCTTTTTCATAGTGTTGGCCAATCTTCCTGGCATGGATTTTAATGTAGTTGAGATAACTTCAAATAAACCACTTATAAAGATTAATTCCTCTTGTATTGTAACTACCTCATCTTCTTCATAATACTCCATAGTTTCTACATGATCTAATGATTCCCCACTAAATCATGTTTCTTCACTCCCCGTGGTGTCCTGAGAATGGATGAGTGGTTTGTCAGCTACAAGTTATTCAAGATCATTAAGGAGCTTAGTGTAATATTCCCAATATTTATCATTGTTTCTCATGGAGACTTATTTATATATCCTCTCATATACTTTCCCTTCAACATTTCCAATTTCTTCAAGCTCTTGTAGAAATTCAATTTGCTACAACCATTCTTCTTTATCATCTCTCACATCAAGGATCACCTCTTCCTTTTGAACTTCTTCTTCAAACACCTCATCTTGATTCCTTGGTCATATGGTCCACTCCAAGTTTATTCCCATCCTTCCTGTGATCATTTATAACTTGATTTGAGTTTTCTTTCTCTTGGTTCAATAAGGGTGAGTTATGCTTGATAACCCCAAGTGGAGTTCCAATGACAAATTCTTCTTCATTATTACTTGTGTCATCCTCTTTCTCTACTACAAATTGAATTTTTTCCTCCTTTTATTCTTCCCTTAAAAGAGTTTTTTATTCAAGAAGCGATGGGGTGGGAGGGTGGAAAATGGATGAATGAGCTGAAGAAAGGATATAAGGTGTAGTGAGATGCTCATTAATGGATATGGAAGAAAGAGATAGATCTTTAAATGAATATTAGGTAGAAATAAGGATTTTTTGGGTTCAAGGCACATAACTTTCACCTACAACCACCACATTATTTTCATCATCTTCTTGGACTTCTCCTTTAACCTCTTTCTTTCCCCAAGACTTCAAAATTTAGTCCCAAGTTGGAAGATTAGAACTAGTAGGCTATTTTAATAATTAAATAGGCTCTTCTTCAAGTAAAGGAATGTTGGAATATAGATATATATGTATATGGGTTGGGGATGGAGTGTTATGTTCATGGATGGGAATGGAGATGGGTGAAACTTCTTGAATAGGCTAGTGAGGGAGAGGTAAGATAGGATGAGAAATAGGAAGGAGATCTTCTTCATACAATCTTTCATCCTCATCCTCATATTCTTAATTCTCTTCATATATTTTTGGAGATTATTTTACAGCTATAACTTATTTTATAGCCTCTTGAGTTTCCCATCTCTCTAACCTATCAATCCATCATTAGAAATCCTCTCTTACCATGGACAATCCTTCACTAATGACATATTATTTCTATTCCTCAACATACCCCCACATGTCCATTAAAAATCTAGCTAAAACTCTTAATCAATCCAAAAGACCATAAGAGTTTCATCACAACACTTATCTAGCACACTCATATGCTTTTACAATTCTAGAACCTTTGCCATAGCTGCCCACAGATTTAAAGAATGAGAGGTGTAGTAATCTTGGATACAGTGATTTCTCTATTTAATTTCTTCAAACAAGGTTTTTAAAGAGTCATATTTTTCCTCCCAACTAATGGTTTTTCTTGACTCCTCATGACAAGGCTAAGGATAATATTGGTTATATAACTTGTCAACAATAACATACTCATTTGGAAAGGGACTAGGTTGACCATAGAACTGTCATGACTCATAAGGAGGATGGAACTCTTGATAGGACTACTAAGAAAGATAGAAAGGGTCATCAAAAGGTTTATATAGGGTTTATGGTAAGTGTAATTCTCATATCCATCCATATCAACTCTATAAGCCACATGAAAAGACAATAATTGATCAAAACCTTCAACAATAGATACCTAGATTACTTACAACAAGAAATTCATTTGGAGTCACCATTGGTGTTTACTTGGATGCTTTCAAAAGTTGATAAGAGAGAATACACACCAACAATGTTCACACTATTTGGACCTTGTCCCATTAGGTGTACAATAATTATTGTCATCAAATTGTGCACCCTAGGATAATCTATTAAGCTCATACAATTTGATGCAACATTGAATCATCTCTCAAGTTGTGGGTGAACTTGTAAGAGAGATAAATCTGTAAATTATGAGCACTATCTCCCTAGATATGACTTGATGTGCTTATGTTACTAAAACTACCTATTATGGGTTAAAAGGGAGAAAAAGATACATAAATCAGACCTAAAATAGGAGATGATACACCAAGATTTGCTTCCATTCATACACTTGGAATTTTCATAAGAAATTAGGACAACCAAACTACCCTCAAAACCATTAATGGAGATCCCTAGCATTAATTTTTCTCATGAAGGCAAATAACAACTCAACAAATGAAGGAAAATGAAGGGAAGGCTAGATATGACACTACTAAACTCACACATACTTCAAAAGTTGATTTAATCATCATAAACTTCATGAGACCTATTAGGAGAGAAGTCATTTGCAGTAACACATTCAAGGATTACATGAAAATTAGATTAACTCAGTCTATACATGACATTCAAGATGGATCACTTCAACACGTAGTGTAAATGGACTTAAAGTATAACCATCTACTTCTCATTAGCTTAAGTGTAAATCAAAGTACAATTTTGGTAGGGCTTTGCCATACCAACTATTGAAATCCTTTCAATAGCCAAAATAGATCATAATTATAGAACTTAGAAGATGAGAGAGAAAGGATAAGTTGAATTAGTACAAATACAAGTTTCCAAAAGTGAAAATTAGTTACAAGGCATGTGGATGAAGTGTAAGAGAGGTCAATAAACTAAATTTGACTTGATCACATCCCAAATTATCCTCCTCTTCCAAGTCTGGTAGAGTAATCGTATTGATCATTCTTCCTTTTAGAAATTGCCTTCATCAAGACTTCTCTTGAGTATTTATAATCAAGTCATGGACAAATTTCTCATGTGTGATGATGATATGAGATTAAAAAATGATTCCACCTATATCAAGAGTTTATTTCATCATGAAATTATCTTACACAAGATCTACATAATTTTTCAACCATGATCACTCTCCAATTGGCTTATTTTGACATTTGGTACTAGAATCTTTCAATATTCCCAAAATTATCTATACAATGCATCTTATGACACATGTCATGACACCTCATATGCTCAACTCCATCCAAAACACCTTAAAAGACATCCAAATTTGAGTTACCACTCTTTCTACTATGTGGTCACTCTTCTCATTCTATACTAGTTAAAGTGAGAATCTTATTAGGCACACTTTTTATCATTCCAAATCTCTAAAAATGGAATTAGGATTTGTTTTAAGTCGCAAGATACCTCCCAAAGTGATTGACTTCTCATGATGATCTTTAGGACCTGTAAAACATAAAATTATGAAAATAAAACCTACTTTATTCTCCACCTATGTGGAGTATGTATAATATAATAATATATATTTTACCCTCAAGGAGTTTGGAACAACTTTTATTCATCACTATTTTTCAAATTCATCCATCTAGATGCACTTTTAGGCTCATTTTCACCATTAGGTCCTAAAATAGGGTTTATACTAATGGAGTCCATTGTTTTTCTATAGGAGTCTGTAGCTAGACTGATGGATTACATAAATTTTATAATGGATTAAAAATCTTCCAAATACCTTTTAAAGCATGAAATATTCAAGTGTAAATCGTAAATAAAGTAAAATTTTCACATGACCCTCAATTTAGTTTCTAGGTTTAAGGGTTTCTTTCATGTATGACTACAACCCTTATCAATTATAGCATCTTGCTTATTTTAAAAGTTTATATAAAGGTATTTTATCTTTTTTTATATGTCTTCTATATTCTCCAATAATCACATGGTCTTACCTAAACTGTGGTCCATCCATCTCACCACTTTTCCTTCAAACTGTCTTCTCATGCATGATAACACCACCCCTACTCTGAGAAAAAATAAAGAGAGTTTCCTTACTATCTCATCAACTAAAAATATTTAATAATTTATCAATGGTTTCATTTATTATGTACACAAAATTTTATCTTCTAGTTATAATGATAGACCTTCCAACTCTTGGCATTTCTTAGGTAGGCTTATGAAGAAGGTAGTCTATGTAAGGAGGTGAATATGGACTAACACACCCTTGTTTATTATCATTCAATATCATTAGATTATAAATTTTATATAATTAAATTTTATTTAGTGTTTTAATACTATCCTCTAACCTCAATTTCTCCTTTATTGGCTTTTAATTCTCAAAACTATCATTTTTCCCCTTGACTACCTGGTACACACTTAACTATAAGTGTATCCAAGTGTCTAAGTGAGATATTCTATGTTATCCAAGGATTTTCATATATAATATTTATATTGGTGTAATTATCCATGTGTTATCAATTATTTTTTCCTTACCATAACATCTCATGGATTTCTCCTCACCCTAGGTTACCCTACTATTTTGTTCATTGCCCTTTGACTAAGAAAAGGGATCATTGACTCTACTTGAAGGTGGAAATAATGTGATAAATATTGTTTACAGGTGTGAGATGGTATTTTTAAATCAAATTTAGTTCAAATAATTTTTATCAAGTATCATCTTCTATGTGAACTTATCAAGACATCACCTAGTCTCAACTCCATAGGTCACTATTTAGTGTATTGGTTGTAGGTGCCATTTTAGGGCTATGCACGGGCAATGAAGTAACCATAGGAGGTCACCATGCAAAGAATCATTGATTATAATTTATTTTTTAGATATTTTATGTCCTTGAAAAACTTTAACTTAACACTAAGGTTAGTATAACCTATAATATCAAAACTCCAAGCATAGGGTCACTTTCCTTTACAGTCTTGTAGGTGATTATTGTAAGGTTTTAACAGCTTAAAAGGCATCTTAGGACTCTTCAATTACCCATTTTCACTCACCATTTACCCCTTAAAATTGGAATGAGAATTGGATGTGGTCGATAATACTAAACCAAAAAAATAAAAACATTATAAAATCTTCTTGTCATGATATATGCTATCTTTAAAAACCTCAAGGATCTCTATTTGGTCCATTTGAGGACTACAAACCCAATTTGATCTTATCATCTTGGAAGTGAAAACCTTAAATAGTGTAGCATCCTAATTATTCATGTCATGAAATCCATTTCTCTTTGGGAATTTTATATCTTAAAACATGAACTCCACCATGTATTTTACCATAGCATCTCTGTATGACCTCTTGGGAACCCTGTAGAAGCTGTCTGTGATCATACTCTACCAATAAGATAGTGAATAAGTAAAATTTAAAATTTGGATTTGAATGAGTATAAATTATCTCTCATAATTTAATTTAATTAAAACACATTTAAAAAATTATTACAAGATCATTAAAATCACCATGAATACTTTTCCACGTTGCAAAACTTAGGTTACCCATATATGGCTACCAACTTTGAAAATAAGCACAATTTTGAAATATCATTAAATGGAATTAAGAGTTAATTATATAGGGCTTAATATATTCTTAAAACCACATGACAAAACCACACAACTCCATCCCTTTTTTGAGTTCAATAAATTTAGATAAATCTGGACCCTACTTGGTTGCATAGACAACTTTGAGGACTAGACCTTATTAATGATGGTTCATAAATGAGGAGGCATACATATGAAAAAAAATTCAATAAATTTAATATAACTTGGTATACTATCATTACATAGAGCCATTTCTCCCAACTCAGCTTGTACAACCTATGGTGAGCGAAAGTCTTTGACTAGTTTTGACCCTTCTAAGGAACAATGGGGAGAAAAAGTGAAATTTGTAGTTTTTGAAGCTAAAAAATAAATATTATAAAATAATTAAGTATTTTTAATATAAATATACATCCCTAAAGTTATTTCCCTTGAAAAACTCTGTACAAGTCTGTAAAAGTGGCTAAAAACTCTCTTTTTTAAGTGTTTTCTTGATTTTAACTTGCACCTCAAGACTTGGTCAGTTAAAAATAGTTATTTAAGACCCCTTTAACTTGCACCTCAAGACTTGGTCAGTTAAAAATAGTTATTTAAGACCCCTTAAGACACATGTAATTTTAAATAACCATTTTAAAATTTTAAAATTCTCAATAAACCTATACAAAGCATGAAATGCCCATTTTTGACCTTTGAAAAGACCCAAAGTGACACGGAACACTAATGAAAAGAGTGACCAAGGATAATATAACATTTATTGGAATTACATGGCCTATGAAACACTACATGACAATTTTTTACCTATGGTGTTGACTCATTTTTATCAAGGCATAAAAATGGTTAATAGTAACCATATGTGTGGGGCCTACCTATAAAGGTAAGTCAATCTCACAAAAAATATGTTTTGAGATACCATTAAATGCTCCAATTGATATGGTCAAAGGATTAAAATGATTTTTATATCCAAAATTTATAATTAATGTCATGGTACAAATATTTTCATGTGCACCATTATCAACCATAATACTATGTAGAGGTTGGTGATCAAGGTATGCTCAAATGAATAAAGAATGAATATTCAAGTCATTATCCATAATATCACTATCATCAAAACTAATAGTGGATTTTTTAACCATATGAGTTTTATTCTAGTTATAAATACTAATAATACCATGTAATGGGTGACCATAAAGTCATGGAGGAGGATATACATTAAATGGAATTTTCACCTCTAGATCCTCTTTAGAATGGCCTTATAAAGGATTGTTAAGTATGATCTATTTCCATGATCACTAGGTTATGAACCTAATTAATTTAGAGGATCATCTAATGTAATATTTTTGTCATTGATTAGGTTTTATATCTTATCATTCATGTTAAAAAATTTGTTCATACAATGTCAAGGCCTTGATGATAATATAATAATCTTTGAATCATACCCTTTGGGTAGAGGTCTACTCATTTTAACCTCTATAGGATGAGGGAGAGATATGAGATGCCATTATACAAGCCATGGGAGTAATGAAGTGGGATACCTAGGTAAGTGTGGAAATTATGTCCATGGTGTAGTGGATAATACAAGTTGATTACATTTTTGTGACATAACATTAACCATGGTAGTTGTTTATTGTTAAGGTGAAAAAGATTTACCTTGTAACTTGGTTTGATAGTAAATTTGGTATTACATGTAGATGTAGTCATTGTGTTTTATACATAGTTATGTTTGTTCAATGAGATAAGTTTCACTTCATGATCATGAATAATATCGTATAAGCCATTGAAAGGTTTGAATCTTTTGAAAACAATGGACTTGAGTAAAGGAGAGAGTAAACTTTACTTGAATATTTTTTGAAGTTCTTTATCTGTAATAGGATTAGTCATTTTATCTAACATTGTCTTCTAGCATGACATATTCATTAAATTTTTCATTGGTTCCTTATTTAACTTTTGTAATTTGAGAATACATAACCTTTTCAGTGATTTTGATAGAGAAGTGTGCTAAAAACTAGTTTGCAAAGCGGTTTAAATTCATTTAATGATTGGGTTGGTAAATCATAAAAACCCCTTAAATAATAGTCTTTTAAGATCATTGGAAATAATTTGGTCAAAATTTTATCATTGGAGGCATAATCAAGGAATGTCATATAAAAATATCAAATATGTTTTTAGGATTACCCTTACCATCAGAAAATTTAAATTATGTGCAAAAAAACTTATTGTCAATGGGTGTAAATATATCTCTAGTGCAATATGGTTATAAAAGACCTATTGCAAATCAATAACATAAGGTAATTTCATAGAATTTTGTTCAATATTTTTAACCTTAGTTTGTAAAAGTTTTATATTTTATAAAATATATTGCACCTATTGGTCTCTAAGGTTTGGTATTTGATAATTCACCAAAGGAGGTGTATGATAGACTAGGTAGATATAAGCATTGAAACTAACAATTGAGTTGAGATTTTAAGGTTCCCCATGTAAGTTGTGTCAATATTAATTTCAAGTAACAAAGGTTGGAATGCATATCATTTCCCCCTATTATAAGCATAAAATGATAATGTGCTCAACAGGAGGGTTTTAATATATGGGGATAACCGATAGCTCTAACATCATGATCAACACATGAACCTACTTATGTATCTAACATTTTTTCCTTTTTTAGTTTATAAAATATTTATTAGGATTTAATCAATATATTTAGGGTTTTGATGACTATTCTCATGAAAAAATGAAATATTTATCATTTTTTCATGATCTATTTTCTCATGTTCACTGGTTTCATTAGAACTTATGGTTTTTATTATTAGAATATTCTTCTATGATAACCTCATCAGTATGTTTTTCATTCTCAACATTTGTATAATCAAAGACCATAGTATTATGGCCTCCATTAGTTTGAGACATCTTAGGTGGTATGAGAGGAAGATCATTGTGCTCAATATGCACACATACAAATCTAGGGATACACTTAGGTTGCATGCAAAATAATTAAATAGGAAATGAAAATGTATAATAATCTAAAAATCCATCTAAATATAAAACCTTATGCATCATAAGAAATTCATTAATATATATTTTATTTCATAAAATGTTTAACCATAAAATATATATTGAGGAATCTAGGTTTAAATGGATATAGATAGCCTAGGGAACAAGGATGGTATACTATCTCTAAATTAGGTCAATTAGTTTTTGAGCTTAGATAAACATATATTGAATTTGTTATGTTTAGATATGATCAAAATATAAAATCCAATTATGGTAGATATTTTAATGATAATGAAAATAAAATACTTATCTAGTTATGATTATTATACAAATCTATATATAGAACATTGAGTAATAGTAATGGAATTGTTGATAAGTTGTCAAACTCTAGATTAAACACTTTTATGACCTCATATACTTATGTCAACCTCAAATGGTTGTGTCAATGATTATATTTAACTTGGATGTAGTGTAGTATATATAATACCTATTGAATCTTGATTCAACCACATGGAATGGGTTATATGTCTCCTTTGATCTATTGTGATCTAATATTTATCATGGGTTGTTCCTCCTTATAAAATAGAAAAACCTTAGTTATTCATATTCATAGTGGCTATGGAAAAAATGGGTTAGTGGGAACATGATTTTGACCTACCCCAAGGATGCCTCTATCAATGAGAAATTTTCACATAGATAATACAATGAAGAGGGCAATAGATATATGCAGTTATCCCTTATGTGCTAGTTTTTGTGTGTATATGGATGTAATTTATGACAAGCAAATACATAAAGTAACCTATCTTGTAACTTGTAAAATGTGGTTCATGCTATGATCCTTTAGTAATTAAGACATGTAGATGTGTTTTCCCTATGATTGATATGGAAACAAGGGAGAATGGGGAAGATTTTCTCACATGACTTCTTGATATAATTCCTTTGTTAAGTTTCCTTGTGATTGTTTTCGTATGTATTAGGTGAGGAAAGATTGAGTATTGATATTACATACATACTAATCCTTTTGGATATTATCTTGCCTTCAACCACTTAGGTTGACCATAAGTATACATTTAATTTATAAAATGTATGACTTTTAGGGCATGAAAAATTTCATTGGGATATGCCACATGTGTCAATATAGGCATCTAACTTGGACATAAGTCTCCAAGCATCTGGAAAATAGGCACAAGTCCATAACATTTAGATATAGAAGATGAGCAGGTTTATAACATTTTGGATATGATATAAGGTCAGATTGATCACAATAACATTTGTCAGACTACGATATAATAAATATTCAAAAATAGATAGTGTATGTTATCCCTTTGATAGTGTGAAGGTCTACAAATGTAATGTGCATCCATGATTTTTTTTCCATGTGTATAAGATTTATGTGCTATATAATTCAAAAATAGTGTCTACACTCTTATTTTTAAATCTAAGTTGTTATAAATTGGATGTTAACCATTGTTAGAAATAGTGATAAACCTAATGATAAAAAAACATTAAAATAATACAAGTACCTATTTTCCATTTTGATTTTTTAATAATAAATAATATAAGTACAATATCAATCTACCCTTTTACATTCAAATTTGTGTGATTCTTGTTATATTTTACCTAGATTAAATATTTCTAGTTTAATTTATTTAGACCACATTAATAAAAAATAAAAATAAAAATAAAAAGTATAATCCCTTTCAATTTTCATGAATATAGCATTCATAGGACGATGTTTATATTTGACTAGTTGTCACATTCTCCTGCTTGTTAGGTTGGGCTCTTTAGAGCCACCGATATAAATTTTTTTTAGTCCTTCCAAAATAATCAATGTGTCTTATTTCCACTAAATAATTTTTTTTTTCCTTGGTGTCACCCTCTTTTACCTCCCTTTCAATTTTCCCCTTGACAAATAGGATTTTTTAAAAAAATCTATCCCATAATTTGTATCTCTTTTTATTTGTATTTTTTAGACATATTAGTATTGTGATAGGTGTTAATTTTTAGAGGTTCCTTCTTAAAATTGGAACATTTTAAAAAAATATTCATATATGAGCTGTTGTGAGATTATCTCTATTCTTATAATATTTCTCTTAGTTAGGTTTGGGACTTTAAACTTTTATTAACCTTTTTATTGGGCATCTAGACATAATATAACCCTCCCTTTATATCTATCTAATCCTATTTTTACCTTTTATGCTTTATTTATCTCTATATTATTTGTTTTGGCTATACCTAATTTAGCCTTTACCTCATGGATATTCATACTATTTTATCTCCTTTATTTTTTTTTTGTCTTTCAAACCTATACTATCGTTTACCACATGGTTATCTAGATTTCTTCCTTTTTACCATTCTTAAAAGCTTTGCAATTAATTTTATCCATTTTAGCCTTATTTAATTAGGGTGTCCAAATGTACTTATTTTTCCTACCATGGTCAATACTGTGATTTTATGTAATCAATTTTTTTTAAAAAGATAATAAAGGTATGTATGTGTTACTTCCAATTATTTCTTTGATTTATCATTAATTGTTTACATCACTTGATTTTATCCTATTTGTCACTACACTTATTTCTCAATGAACCATCTCCCATTACACTATTATGGAATTTGCTGAGCTTTGGGTGGGGAATATATATAAAACTATATATTTTTTATTACATACAATTTATAGTAAAGTATTCATTGGCACATCCATTTATTCAAGTGCATATCCTAAGGAATGCACCATGATGGGTGTTGGACTAAGTCGCTGTACTTTATGATAGATTGTTATATGATCCCATTTTATACCTATTTACACTTATTATCATGTTATTCTATAATTAAAACATCATTTATATCTATTTTCACCTCTTTTGCTTAGTTTCATGATTTGTTTCTACGAATTCACCAATGTTGAGTTAGTTTTGTAGCAGTCACTATATTTTATACTATATCAACCATGGTCAACATAGTACTTTTCCTACCTATGGTCCCTTTTCAAATATATTATCTTGCTCAATATAGTTGTATTTCAAATATATTATCTTGCTCAATATAGTTGTATGCTTATTATACCAATTAAAGAGAACTAACTTTAGTATTAGACAATTTGGAAACATTAAATTTGGCACATTTTGATACACTTAGGAATTATATCTATTTTTCACCTCTTTTGTCTAGTTCCATGATTCTTTTCTACTATTTCACCAATGTTGAGTTAGTTTTGTAGTAGTCCCTATATTTCATATTATATCAGCCATGGTCAACATAGTACTTTTCATACCTATGTTCCCTTTTCAAATATATTACCCCACTCAATATAGTTGTATGCTTATTATACTAACTATAGAGAACCAAATTTGTTGTTAGACAATTTGGAAACATCAAATTTGAAACATTTTGATACACTTAGACATTATATCTATTTTTCACCTCTTATACCTAGTTCCATGATTTTTTTCTACCAATTCATCAATGTTGAGTTAGTTTTTTAACAAACCCTATATTTCATACTATATCAACCATAGTAAACATAGTAATTTTCCTACCTATGGTCCATTTTTAGATATATTAGTCCACTCATTCTAGTTTTATGCTTATTATACGAACTATAGAGAACTAAATTTTATAATAGATAATTTGAAAACATCAAATTTAACACATTTTGATACACTTGGACATTATATCTATTTTTAACATCTTTCTCCTATTTACATGATTTTTTTATACTAATTCACAAATGTTGAGTTAGTTTTGTAGTAGTTCCTATATTTCATATTATATAAACCATGGTTGACATAGTACTTTTCCTACCTATGGTCCCTTTTCAAATATATTAGTTCAATCAATATAGTTTTATGCTTATTATACTAACAATAGAGAACTAAATTTTCTATTAGACAATTTGAAAACATCAAATTTGGCACATTTTGATATGCTTCAAAATTATATCTATTTTTCACCTTTCTTGCCTACATTCATGATTTTTTTATACTAATTCACCAAAGTTGAGTTAGTTTCATAGCAGTCCTTATATTTCATACTATATCAACCATGGTCAACATAGTAATTTAACTACCTATGATACCTTTTCAAATATATTAACCTAATCAATATAGTTTTATGCTTATTATACTAACTATAGAGAAATAAATTTGGTATTAGATAATTTGGAAACATCAAATTTGGCACAGTTTGATACACTTGGACATTATATATATTTTCACCTCTTCTACCTAGTTCCATGATTTATTTATACTAATTCACCAATGTTGAGTTAGTTTTGTAGCAGTTCCTATATTTCATACTATATCATCCATGGTCAACATAGTACTTTTCCTAACTACGGTCCCTTTTCAAATTTATTATCGCACTCAATATAGTTTTATGCTTACTATACTAATTATATAGAACCAAATTTTGTATTAGACAATTTGAAAACATCAAATTTGGCACATTTTGATAAACCTGGATAATACATCTATTTTTCATCTCCTATGCCTAGTTCCATGATTTTTTTTTACTAATTTACCAATATTGAGTTAGTTTTATATCAATGCCTATATTCCATACTATATTAGCCATGGTTGACATAGTAATTTTCCTACATGTGGTCCATTTTCAAATATATTAGCCCACTGAATATACTTCTATGCTTATTATACTAACTATAGAGAATTAAATTTCATATTAGATAATTTGAAAACATAAAATTTGGCAAATTTTGATGCATTTGGACATGAGGTACAATTTTTTTTTGTAGAATTCCCTTTATCCACCCACTTGGCTATTTTCTTGGCCAACCCTATTCACAAAATCTACATGTTAAATATTATCATAACTTATATAAGAACATATCATAATATTACATATACCTTTTGATGTAGGGGAATATTATTTTATGTGCAATATTGCATTAATAAAAATATGTTACTTAAGGAAATTTGAATAATTTTTTTTGCACAAGTTTATTATTATTCAAGTCTATTTTTTCTAAATTTGCAAAAGTGTATTAGTATTTTTTTTGTTTTATGCCACCTTTTTGTGCATGACAATTTTTTGTAGTCTTTTGGAACTTTAAATTTTTCCTATGATTGTAATGTTCCATGAATTTATTTTCACGCACAATTATATTTATTTTTATCTAAACAAGATTGTGAAGTTTTGTGCAAGATATAGTGTTGACATTTTTATGCAAGAAAAGTATTGTAGTGAATTTTGGATTAGTTATTGAAGTTTTTGACATCTTATATAAAAAATAATATATCATTTGGGTCCCTAAAAATACATATAAGTTGGTGAGAGTTCTTGGGGAGTTAGTTATTCACCACACAAAATCAAATTTGATTTGTGAATCATTTGGAGAGATTGTAGGTATGTATAAAAGGTTACCTATGGACACAAAGATCATGGCATAAACATTTTTATAAAAAAAATTGGTTATGAAGTCATTGAAATTTGTGTGACTTAATTTGTGCATATATATTTTGATGTGTTATCAAATGAGTCATTGTTTATTGTTTAGTATTTAATTTATTAAGTTATGGAAGCTTGTAAAAATTCATTTCATATTATTTATGATATAGTATGTTGTGATGGGTTAAGATGTAATGTGTTTGTTCCTTATGATTATGAGATAAATTTAATATTTTTGTTGTGTTAAGGTGTGTTTAATCATTTTATTAGGTTTCATAGCACTAAATATAATAATATGGGTCTTTCACATTTATAATCATGCCCTAAAATTATAAAATAGATGTTAGCAATAATACTAGATCTTATCAAAAATTCTAAGTGATTTCTCAAAGATTTAAGAAACACTTATAAATAATATGTGTCATAAAGTAAATATTTATAGATATAATGTTATAACACATCTCATTTGTATATTACTATTGTTGTGTCCTTTTTATTATTGTGTCAGTTTTATCTTCGATGTTGAAATATAATGAAAATATGAGTTGTTTTAATGAATTTTATGGAGTATTACATGAATTATTATGAGGTCTTTGTATTGTAAGTTCTCTATTAATTAAGACACCTAATGTAATTACATCATTTAGTATAAGATAAATCTTATACTATTTGTTGGTTATTATTAATTTTTACATTTTTTAGTGTGGGTAGAAAGTAGTTGCAAACATATTCTAGTGAGTTTTTTGGGTAGAAGGTGTAGATGAATTTGTTGGTCTAAATTTATATTGTCATAATTTAATATAAGATCTATATTTAACCAAAAATGACACTTAAAGGAAACCTACGTTTTTAAATTCCTATAGTAGATGGATCAATAAGAATAATTGATCTAGATATATTAATGAGGGATATGCAAGATCAATCAGAGGCTATGGAGACCACACAAAACTAATGTGTTGAGGTGGTGAATTATGGAAGTGATACTAAAGTTTTAGTGGAATAAAATGAGGACCATGATCTATAATAAGATGATGAACTTGAAGATTAAATATTTTGATCTATTATAAGAATGAAAAGTAAACCAAAATTGGACCTTGAAAATTATTTTATAAGTTTGAGACTTGAAGAGATCGTTGATTGGATCAATGAGTTAAATAAATAGTTTGAGTATGAAATTATGTAATATCTTAAGAAAGTTAAGTTCACTAGCATAAATTTTAAATCATGTGCATCCTTATAGTGGGAACATGCTCAAACATAAAAATGTGAAAAATCAAGAATAAAATAATGACTTGAAATAGTTTAATCATAAAATTAAGGTCTAAATTAATTCATATGGATTACAATATTATTTTGGTTAAGAGACTTAAAAACATATGATATATGGAGATGAATGTGAAATATTATACTAAAAATTACTTTAAACTTACCACTAGAGTAGGTCATGTTGAGGATAATGATGAGAAGATCTTAAGGTATGTAAATGAATTGAAAATGGTAATTCAATATTAATTTGGTATGATCAAATCATCATATGTTGAATAATCCTATAATTGTATGTTAAAATCAAAGGATAATTTATTATAAAAATATAAATGAGCTACATGAGGAAAATTAAATTTACTATGTGTATGTGTACAAGGATGTGAAAGTATAAGAATTTATTTTTCGTAAGTGCAATAAGGTGATGCAAGTACTTCACAAAGAAAAAATGAAAATATATAAAAGGGTAGGGGAAATTTTAGAGAAAGAGTGTCATATTAATGATGTAGAGATTTTATATTCCACATTATATGTTATAGATGTGGCGATATTACAAATAGGTCATTCGAGTGCCTACATAAACATAATGAAGGAGATAAGATAGATAATGTGAGTATGCATATCAAATAAGATAAAAATGAGAGTATTGAATCTAATACCAACATAAATGAACATAAAACTAGATGAGAATCTATCATGATGAAGAGGGTATTGTTGAAACCAAATAAATAAGATATCAATCCTTCATAATGAAAGCTATCACTTGGGTCATAGTATTTTACATGGGGAGTCAAATTTGACCCTATTAAGATCAAAGATATGATGGAGTGGAAAGTGATAAATACCTTCAATAACCTTTTTATATTTTTGTGCCTAATTGGTTACTATCACAAATTTGTCAAAAATTATGAAAGCATAGTAACTCTACTCATAGTCTTGTTGAAGAAAGACTCCTATCGATATCCTTTGTGAGCCTTGGTAACTAAATCTTCAAGAGAATATCTCATGATGAATAGGGTATTGTTGAAACCTAATAAATAATATAGTATAGAGAATATCTCATGGTGTGTTTATAGATATGTGTGGCTGACTTGTGGTTTATATAACTTTCATATTATCTTGTCACATTTTTGTAAGTTCTTATTAAGGCTATCATATGGAATAACCATGGATAATTAGAGTATATATAAGAGGTAGTGATTATTATTTGATTAATATTTTAATAATTTATATATTATTTCATCATTATGGGGGTTTCCCCCTTGAAGTGGCTCTATCATATTTATCAAGTACTTCCTCTTTCATAATTTTTTACTATGGATATTTTTATTTTGTTATTAATTATACAATATACAATTCTATTATTCTAAAACATTTAATAAATTTCATTATAAGTGATATCAAAGGATCAATTTGGTTAAGTTTTTATAGTTTTCTTTAAATTTGGTCCTAAAGTTATCTTGAGAGCTTAAGTATCAAAAAATTATAACTTATAATTTGAGAATAATTTATTTTTTCATCATTGTGGTATTGAAATAGTCTAAAAACATTTTTTTCATCCTTATGAAAATTAATGGTAATTATATTCATATTGAAAATACAACCACAATGGTAAAATATTTTAGTAAACTTCTTTTAGGATCAAAGCCCTCCATCCTAGGGTTTGTGAATGTTTGGTCTTAATAGTTGTGGCCATAAAAAAGGGTAGGACAATTATAAATGTCGAAGTGGGCCACAATCATTGATATACTAGATAGGTTTGAATTCACGAGGTTTAAATATATATGTAGTAGTGAAATCTAAAGATAAACTCATAAAAAGAAGTTTGTCTTCATAACAAAAATTTGCATTAATGAGTATTAGACAAACATTAAATATAAAAGTACATTATATAGTGATTAATTAAGTCACCAAAAAACCTAATTAACTCAATGCACAATTAGAAAGTGACTTAAATTAAATCTCCCATAATGACCTATTATTAACATAAGAAAGCTAATTTGACCATGTAGGTAAAACTAGATAGTAGGAAAAAGCCTACACTAATACCTCCTTAAGTATAGGTGGGTAGAAGAATTGGGACCTAACATAAAGGCTTTATTAGGTACCAAAGTACATAGAGAATATACCCTAGAATAAGAATAAGGCATAACTACATTAACCCTTAAAATATCTCACAAATGAAGATATTTTCTCTTAGTGAAGGGTTTGGTGAATATATTAGTAATTTACTACATTATTTATATATAGTAGAGATTGACAACTTGTTAATGGATGATATCTTGATAAAATGTATTTAAATCTATATATGCTTGTCTAATTGATCATGGATAAAATTCATGTAGATGTGGATTATGCTTTGGTGGTCATATAAGATGATTTTTGGTCATCTGAACTAGATGTCAAACATAGTGAGAATACCTTAAAGACAAATAGCCTTAGTGGAATCACTAACAAATCCTCTATATTTTGAATCAATAGAATATAAAGTAATAACATTTTGATTCTTTCTTGACCAACTAATTATACCTAAAATGAAGGCTAAACTTTAGCCTAAAGTAGACTTGTGATTCTAAATATCACCAACCCAATCTAAATCTATATAACCAATCAAGTTGATGTCGATAACTAATCCATAGTGAATCCTAAAACTATGAGTCCCATAAATTTAATGGAAAATCCATTTAACTACTTTACAGTGAAAATCATGTGGTTCCTACATGAATTTAGAGACCATGCCCATTGTATATGAAATATCCGATCTAGTATGTGTAAGGTAGATGAAACTACCAATTAGTTTTTTATATGAGGTATAATCAACAAAAGGAGATGGAAAATACACCTCAAGATTCACACCAAATATAAAATGAGTTATATTTGGCCTATAGTTAGTGATATGAAACCATGGATGCAAATCAAGAACATACTTAGATTGTGCAATAGTGATCCTAGAGTTAGAAATAAAAAATTAAATCCCAAGGAAGTAATGCAATAAACCCAAGTTAATCATTGATAACCTATCAAACAAATTAGTTTTCAATACTATGATGGTGGATAAGGAACTTCATGTGATAAATAGGTCATCCACATAGTCAAACATAATAAAATCATCCTACCACAAATTATAGACATTCATATCAAAATAGAATATGGTGAACCTAATTAAAGGAATAAAAGAGACCATATTAGCATACAAATATCAAAGAGATTTTTCAGGCCACATAGATTTATTAATTTTAAAAACTAATTAGGAATATTCAAAAAATTATTGCATTTGCACCATGTATATTTCCTCTTTGAGGTCATTATTGAGAAAATCACTACTCACATCCATCTGATGAACATCTTAGTGATGTGTTTTAGTAATGGAGAGAGTGAGTCAGATTGAGTTCATTTTGGCAACTAGGGTGAATATATTGATATAGTCAATGTCAGGTAATTGAGAAAAAATCTTTGATACTAAACATGATTTGAAATTATTTATAGACTAATTTTTTATAAATTTTGTTTGGTATATCCACCTACATCAAATAATTTACCTTCCATTAGGAAGTAGGACTAGATCCTAAAAGTTATTCCTTAGCAATGAACCATACCCCTCTTTCATAGTATAATCCCGCTTAGGAGTTCATGATGCCTCAAAAAATGACTAGAGATCATAAATAAATATAATGATATCATGTGGTGTATTCTAAAATTGTGAACTAGTTCACCTTGTGTCTAATGGATCTCCAACCCATTGACTAACAATTTGTAGTGTCTATCTATCCTTAAAAGGAATAGTGCTTAGAGAGTTAGGATGACGTTCCTCATCTTATTAATATATTTTAGAATAATTAAGAGGATAATCCACACCATTACTCTCATCATCTAAAATATAATAATAAGCTAGATCATCATTAAGCTTCTTAGATAGATAAGAATCATCAAAAATATCATCAAATTATAATACATTCAAGGAATAGGGATGTTTGTCAAGTGTGGATTTTGAAGGACCCTCTTTAAATTAGAAAATATTCTAAATGAACAACTCATGAGTGTTAAGATGTATAATCTTATATCCCTTAACACCCATAATATATATAATTAAGATGCAGGTTGACTCTGAGGTTCCAATTCCTTACATTTCTTATTCAGAGTGCAGGCCATAATAGGATATCCAAATACTCATAAGTGATTTATTATGTTTTTTCAACTGCTCTAAGCCTCAAGATGAGTGAACCATTTTAATTATTTATGAGTAATTTAGTTCTAGATATAACAAGTATAGTTAATATCCTTAGTCTAATAATAAGGTGCAAGAGACTTGGAGTGTAGAATATAATTGGTCATTTCCTTCAAGGAACTATTATTGCACTCCTTAAGGTGTTCTAATAAGGACTATATAGAAATATACATTATATTTAAATCCCATATGATGTAAAAAATTACTCAACATGGTTACTAAAATATTTACAACCATTATCAGTGTGCAAAATATTAATGGATCTACCTAACTATTTTTATAAAAGTGTCTTGAAGTCCTAAAAATGATTAACCTATGATTTTTGTTTAAGAAAAGATACCCAAGTATGCTTCAAAAAATCATCATTGAATGTAAAAATGTACTTTATCCTATTTAATGATTTTTTTTCAAATGGACCAATAATATAAGTGTGGACAATCTCCAATATTTATTAATCTCTCCATGATTTAACCTTGTCATACTTCTCAAGATGCTTACCAAGTAAGTAAGCATAGTAAACACTTTTAGAAAACTTGAATTCTGGTAACCCTAAAAACATGTCTTGATGACTGAGTTGCTCCAAGTAGTGATAGTTAAAATGGAAAAATAACTTCTATAATAGTTTACTCACCCCATATGAGTGAGTGATCAGTGTAGTATAGGGTTGATCAGGAGCAAAATGTGAGAAAGTATACAATCATGACTGGTGATCTACTTTACCAAATACAATAATGAAACCACTTATTATTTCCATAATGACCACAAAATTAGGTGTGAACTCAAATTTATTACATGTACCAATGTGAGTGATCTCATTAATAGATAGGATATTGATGGATAAAGAGCAAACACATAGAACATCATGAAATGACCAATCATTGACTTTAATAAATCCAATCCCACTAACTTCTAGGGAAGTATAATCACCTAAAAATATGGAAGGCACATAATGTGGCTCTAAGGATGAGAACATGTTCTATGATGAAGAAATGTTATGTGATTCACTAGAATTAATAACCCATGTGAAAGGCTAAGATGAAACTAGAACAGGTTATTTTTTCTTATCCTTTCCCTCATTACTTTATTTGGCTTTAGAATACTCCTATGTTAATGAAATCTGATTGGAAGACACAAGGACACTAATGTTTTGCTTCTCAATTATTTTTATCATTTAGTCAATATCTTAATGAATTTTGATTCATCACACCCAGATTTCTTGTATTATCCATATGTGAGTTACTCTTTGTTAAGTTTCCCATTTGAAAAGGACTCTTTTGATGCTTTACACTTATCATCATATTTTTGACCCTTTTTATATTTACATCCATATTTTGTTTATCCTCCTTGATATCATAAGCCTTTTGTTTGTCATGAATCAATTAAATCATGTGATTTAGATGAATTCAATGTACTCATTTGAATGAGCTTGTATTTCTCCTAATTCAAGTTAGCATTAAATTCCTTTAAGGAAGACATATTTCATGTAGCTCTAATGGCACACTTGGTGTCATGGAAGGTAGAAATAAAGACAAAATACTTAGATCCTAACTTGGTAAAGATGGAAACAATTAATTGATCATCATTTTTTTTAATGTCACATAGTTTCAACTACAACTTGAGTGATTTGAAATTCGATAATAAGTCCCATATAGTATATAAATAATTTGGGATAAAATTTATGAGTTCATTCTCCAACTGAGATCCTCTCAATATGCCTTACTTCTTAAAGACTTTTTCCAATATGTTACAAAATTCATTAAGAGTAATAACATATTCAATGTGAAAGAGCATGTTTGGAGACATAAACAAGCATAGAAGTCTATAGGATTAATCAATTCTACTATAATATTTTACCATCTCTACCATAGGTGTCATTTATTTTTCTATACCCATGATGATTTGGTGCAATCCTTTGCTCTTAAAGAGCAATTTAAATTTGAATTTCCATTCATTATAGTTGAATAACATAAGAATTAGAATAAAAATCTGATCCATGGTGTAGAAATGAAGTATGTGTTTATCTTTATGTAATGAAAGACTAGGAATATGTAACCCCCATGAATATACAAAGGTTCAAATTTCTAAGTCACAATAAACTTTTTATTTGATGGGGTAAAATTAACAGGTTTTACAAGGACCTAAACCCTGAGTATAAGCAAAAGTATGATAAAATAGAGTAAGCCCCAAGGGATAAAAAGTAAAGTATATAAGGATAAAAGCAACTAGATACCTACCAGTGTAAAAGACAAAATATATAAAGTAAAATAAATAAACTACTCAGGGTGGAAGGAATCCCATGTAAGTACCTTAAAAAAAATGGTGTCCTTTGCCTTCTTTATTAGCCTATTCCCAATGATATTTTCCTAAATTATATTACTCAAACCTTCCACAAAGTCCTCTAGTGTGATCATATTTGGCTTCTTCTGAGGAAGCTCCTTCTCTAGTGTCTTTTTGAGGGGTAATTTGAGAGAGGGTTTTTTAGAAAAGACCTCTACCACCTTAGTATCTTATTTTCTAGGAGTGCCCTTAGCCCTAATGTGTTTTAAAAAGGATTGTATCATTTTGGTAGCTTCCATATTAATTGAGTTCCACTCCTTTATCAGTCTATCTAGGCTAATTCCAAATTTATGTAGTTTATTTTTTAAACCCTACAATTTTTCTCATCCTAATTAACTTAGACGAGGGGCCTTACCTTTTCTATAAGACTCCATAATATTCCCCTCTTCAAAGGAAATAGGTTTTGGTTTGGTTATAGTGAGATATAGATGGAGTTACTTAGTGGTTCTCTTAGAGATGAGCTAGATAAAGGATGATGGGATTCCATGGTTGCGTCTTCCTTGGGGGAGTCCTCATCCAATGAAGACCCTCCTAGTGGGACTTCCTTACTATGTAAGATTTCTCCATGCTTAACAAGCAAGAAGATAAGGCCTTGATGATTGATAGTATTCACTTCATTAATGTGTAAGGTGAGGGTCATGTATTCTAAGGACTTAAGAAGAAAGTAGGTCAAGATAATATTAAAACCTTGGAAGTGATTAAGCATAAGAAAATGGTGTGAAAATATAAGCATAAACTTACCTTATAGGGTAAGATATTTCATGATTTTTAGGCACACCTATAGCTATTACCTTGACCATTTCATATGTGAGAAGCCTTTATTATTGATTGTTATGGTCTCATTAGTCATAAATAACTTCTTCATCAGCTCCATTTTATTAAAATGGTCTTTAAATTCTTTCACCCCCTCATAGGAGATAATAGTAACCTTGTTGATAAGTTAATAATAAATATTTTATTTCCTCTTATCTCCATGATTATCTTATTTTAATAAGACATGAACTAATTTGAAAGGGATGTGTCATGTCTTATAACTTCTACATATATTCAATTAGTCTCCCTTTATGTAATTTATTCTAAACTTTTATATTGGTTCAAACCTTTGATCAAGAGGTCAACTCGAGTCTATCCATATCACCCCCATACTATGTTTTTCTATGAGGAGGATGTTTGGGTGGTGTTTGGGTTTTGACATGCCTAGGTAGTGATAAATATTACATGGAATTAAGGTTCCTTAATGAATTATTTTTCCCTTATCTTGTAATATTAAATCCCCATTCAAGATTATGATGAAAGATCATGATTTTTAAATCCCTATCCTTCGGATGTGAATTTTGCATGTGTGGCCACCACTCATATACCTTATGAAATGATAGTTGTAGTTTAAATTTCCTTGATGATGTAATTTGGGATGTGGCTACCATCATGCTAGATAGATAAAAGGAGAAGGTTGATTTTAATGTTATAAATTATGTCAGCCATCTCATTTCCTTCATAGTAGGTATGAATGATGGGTGAGTTATCCATATCCTTCATAAGACTCCTAGTGCCATACATGGGAGATTTAATGGTATGAAAAGGGGTGGTATTATCATATAAGTCATTGAGGATTTTAAGAGAGTCTTCTTCATTTATTACCAATGTGTATAGATTTTAAAAAATCATAGTTTTAAAAGAGAATCACATCAAAATGCAAAATAGGTTATAAGTTGTGTTTGAAGTTCTAGATGGCAAGGGATATATACACTACAAAATTTGAAAATTTTTGGGGGTGAAAATGTTTGTTGAATTTTTTTTAGAGTCAACTTTCCATAAAAAAAACTTATGCCTTTTTGGAACAAAAGCTAAAAAAAAATTGGTACAAATTGACCAAGTGATTAACTCCCATGTGACAAGGGTGAAAATAGGGTGGGTGGAGCTCCCAGTGTGTTTTTTAAACTAGTGGAATATATAGGGTGATTGATAAAATGGGATAATCTAAGGTATGCACTAATAGATATTAGAACTTGTGGTGTACTTGGATAGGTGTCAAAATCTATAATGTATTTGAGCAAGCATCAAAACATGATAAGTGTTTTAACAGGTGTTAGAACTCAACAGGTGTTTGAGTAGGAATCAAAAATTGATAGGTGTTTATATATGGTTTATAATCTAAAAATTTATTTTTCAAGGGTTAGAACATTGTAGGTTCTTTTATTGTAAAAGACTATGCCCTTCAAGTCATGGACCTAGTCATGTACCTACCTATCTATCTAGGTTGGATTTAGGCATGTTCTAAGGGGGAACATGGATTGAAAATTCTTTTAGGACTCAAAATTTAACACTTTACTATGTTAAAATTAATATACATAAGATAAAATCTTTATGTTCTCACCTGAAGCACGACAATGAAGGGATTAGGGTTTATGTTGGGCTAGTTATGCCATGGTGCAACTCTATTCTTCAGGGGTTTGTGTTAGTAAAATGATGTTTGTGAATTCATGAGAATAATTGTTGAGTCTCATAGATTCAGTGGCATTCAGGTGTTCAAGGACCAATTGGGTTTTGAGTTATAGGACTTTGACATGGTCTTACACTTAGGCATGGTTATCATTTAGGGCACATGGTTTTAATATTACTTAATGTATTTCATATCATGGGTATGAGGTTCTTGGCTAGTTATAGGTCTACCATGAATGAGTTATGTTTGAAGCTTACAAGATCTCAATACACATTGAATAGAATACAATAGCATGAAACATGCAATAAATAAACATTCAAATAATTAGAACATTTAGTCCATTCACTATTTGTGTAAATCATTATTCATTAAATTCATTAAAAAAATACATGCATAGTCCATATAAACTTAGCAAAGGTTAAACATAAACCACTATGTCCCAAGAACATAGGTGAAGTTAGGAATTATTATGGGGAACATCAAACAACATCCTGACTTAGCTCCTATCACTACAAACAGCTATCTAGCATCATTTTCCTAGATCTTTGATGTTTACTTCGTCCTCTCTTTTTCAACTAAACTCGAATTCCTTTTATTGTATTTAAAGCATCCAAGGTTTATGAGGAATGTATCACACTGACTACTAGACTAGAGATAGAGGTACACATCCCACCACCTCCATTACACTATCTTTAATGTACATTCATTATACCATGTACCCCTTCCTAATTCTTCATTATTCAAATGGACCAACTTATCTTTAATGGTTGGTCATTATCCCATGCACTCACTTCTTGATGTTGGTTTAGTTGTTAGCTACCAGTGATTTGAAATGACTAGAATACAAAATAACAATCACCCTTCATTATTACCTCATGCCTAGGTGTTTGCTAAATTGGCGTGGATCCAAAACTTGGAATGAAATGGGGATCAACAAATTTTTTAAGTATCAAAATTTGATAGCTGATTTTGCATGGGTTAGAAATTCATGAGTGTGTATGTAACCACTCAAATTATTTTTGAGATGTAAATGTCTATTCAGGCTTGTTTTTCCACAAATAAAAATTTGATAACTCTCAAAATTGCTTATGAGGGGTAAAAATCCCATAGAATTGGAAAACCTTTAAAAATGTGAGTTTTGAGTAAATTATCCAAAATATAAAAGAAACACACTTAGTCTCTTTATAAACCTAAAAAAAGCTTATAATTTTTATCCTCAAAGTCACCAAAAGGTATGAATTTTTTTTAGAATAAAAAAATAACCTTAAAACTGCCAAAACAAAGATGAAAATGGAATGTCAAGAAAATAGGCCATGTTTATAGTCATTCCTAAGGTTTTTCCACCTTATAAATCTAATGGTTCTATCTATTTTTCATTAATATATTTAAAGTATGTATATTTTCATGTATTTATGAGAAACCCCATTAAAACCTCAAAACTAAAATCAATGAAAATAATGAACCAGAAAGAATATAAGATCTCATAATATAATTGATGGTTCATATACCATCCTAACTCTAAGACCATGTTAGATTTGGCCACAATAGAGGATATATTGGATATATTCTAATGCATGAGGTTGAATCTTTATGGAGTATTAAAATACAAACAATAACTCATAAGAAGTTGAAGCTTGTCTTCACAACAAAAATTTGTATTAATGAGCATTAGCCAAAAATTACATAGGAAGATATATTATATAATGAGGATTTAGGTCACACACAAAGGTAGTTAACATAACTCACAATTAGAAAAGCACTTAATTTAGAATTTCCCTAATGACCTATTATTAACCTAAGCAAGTTAATTAGATGATATAGGTAAAATCAAATAGTATAAATTGGTTTCAATAACACTAAAAAATATCAAAAGGATGACATGGAGTTCAAAAATTTAGATATTTCAATTTTTAAGGCTATTCACAAACTTTTGGTGAGAAAATATATTCTTAATGTAATAAAAGGGGACATCACTGGGGTCCACAGGGACATTGATTTTGTGAATAATCATTTGGAAACTATGAGTGGGATGTTGACCACTATTGCAACTTAGATTTCAAAAAATAATCATTAACTACTCAATTTGGGTTATACTAATTATAATAATCACAACTCCAATATTTGTTCAAAAAAATTATGAAAAAACTAGAAATGCAAAATTTTGATGGTAAGGATCCACTCACTTGGGTTAATAAAATATAAAATTTATTTGATCTACATCAAATCCCATATGTATATAAGTTGTTAATGACATATCTATATTTTTACCTTTAGTAGTTTGTTTAGTATAGATGGTTCTATGATAAAAATAAAAATAATGACCTTATATTACCTAGAAGATGTTTAATGAGGATCTATAGATGCACTATCACAACAATGTCTCAAAAAATACTCCAATCGGTTAGCAAAGGTATAAAAATAGCTATTTTTAAGGATTATATTCAATAATTATAGATTCTATCTTTACATGTGGATGAAATAAATAAGGATAGCATGACTAAACTATTCTTGGGTAGGCACAAGAATCCATCCAAATTGAGGCATGTATGTTTAATCCAACTTTAGAATCTGAATCCATACCAATATCACAAAAAATATAATAAAAATATCTAGTCAAATGAATTTATTTTGTTAATGAGTGTGAATTCAATTCCATAAAACTGTCATTTCCTTAGCCTAAAATATTGAACCCTAATAAATTGAATAATATATTATAAAATCCTTGTGTTTAACTATGAAAAAATGGAGAAAATGACATAAATATGTTGAAAATAAGTTATTCAACATTAAAGGTGTCAATGAATATGAAGAAGGTGAAGAGGCCATAGGTGAAGGAAGGGAATGTATAGAGGATTAATCTAAAGATTATCACCCCACTATCTCCTTTCATGCACTTTCAGTTATTAGTACTCTTAAAACTATTTAGGTTTCCTTAAGAAACAAAATGTGACAATGTTGATTGACTTAGGAAGTACACAAAACTTCACCAACAGTAAGTTGGATAGTCATTTGAACTATTTTATTTATCGATATCCAAAATTTTAGATCATGATTTTATACAGTGGCACAATTGTCTTTTCTAGAATATTCTATAATATTAATCTTACTATGATACTACATGCTACATTTTCCTATATTTATTATTCACATGGGTGAGACTTACATTATTTTATGTGAATCACAAATTTTGGAACCATAGAGACGAATTTACACAAACTTTCATATGATTTGATTATGAAGGTATGACATGTGAACTATGTGGATTATAGGAAAAATATCCATAATTGGATAGTTCACATCAGATGATGAATATTATTAAAAAAGGGGGATGCATGATTTGAATCACAATTACTTTATATAGAATTCATCCAAACCAATGTCTCTACACATATTGATTTATAAATTATTCTTGAAGACCATAGATATATTTTTGTCATAGTGACAAAATTCAATGCCACCAAGAAAAAAACATGATCATGCCATAAGATTGATTTCAAGTAGTACATCATAAAACATCATACCATACAAGTATCAAAATGCCTCGAAGATTGAAATTGAAAATATCATTGCATATATACTGGAGGTAGGTATTATTAGACATAGCCAAAGTGAATATTGATCCCTAGTGGTCATGGTGTGTAATAATAAATACATGTGGAAGATGTGCCTAGA
This sequence comes from Torreya grandis, assembly GCA_037957365.1. Classification (NCBI taxonomy): domain Eukaryota; kingdom Viridiplantae; phylum Streptophyta; class Pinopsida; order Cupressales; family Taxaceae; genus Torreya; species Torreya grandis. The sequence goes on along the minus strand of JARHVA010003506.1, from coordinate 683,296 downwards.
CTATAGACAAATCATTAGGTACACCCATCACATATAAGTTTCCTATTATAATAATTAATCTTTTGTTAGATGAATTAAATGTTGACATTTATTTTACCAAACTAGATATTCATTATGGGTATCATGGAATTCGAATTGGAGATGAGGATATCCCTAAAATATATTTTAGAACTCATTAAGGCCATTTTTTGGTCATGATTTTTGGTCTCAAAAATACACTATATACATTTCATAGTTTGATGACTAGTATTTTTAGACATTTTTGAGGAAGTTTTTGTTTGTATTTTTTTATGACATATTAATATAAAATAAATTTTGGGAATAAAAAATCATGTGAAATGTGTATTTTTAGTTATGGAACAAGATCAAATTTATTCCAATCATTCAAAATGTGCTTTTAGGTTATAAGAGGTGGGGTAGTTTCACATGAAGGAATAAAATATGACACTACTAATATTAAGGCTATTACGGTGTGGTAAATGCTAATGACCCTCAATAACCTTAATGTATTTTTTGGGCTAACAAGTTACTATCATATATTTTTATAAAATTATAAAATTATAATAGATCCAATCAAAACATTATTTAATAAATACTCCTTCCATTGGAATGAAATAACAACCAAGGTGTTTGAGAAGATGAAATAGGCTATATGCACCACTCTAGGTTTGGATACCCTTAATTTTTTCAAATTTTTTTTTGTCTAATGTGATGAAACTTATGAAATAAGGAAGACCCATTAATTTTATATTCACCAACTCAAGGTTAAAATTTTCTCAAGCCAACCTATGATAGATAAATTATGGTTATTCTTCATGTAGTCAATAAATGGATACCTTATTTGATGGGTATAAACATTAAGGTAAATACTAATCATGATAGTATAAAATATTTTTTAGAATGGTGATTTTACTCAAAATAAAAATAAAAATAGGTTAATAAGTTTTTTATATATAACTTTGAAATATTCAATAAGAAAGGAAAAGATAATGTTGTAGAACATGTACTATCGAGGAGGGATGGATCGATTGAGGTATTTTTATGTGCAATAACCATTTGGAAGGTAGATTACCTAGGAGAGGCAAGATACAAACATGATAATCAGAGAGATACATAGGCTCCAATTAATAATATTTAACATGCTTCTAATGTTTATAAAAAATGGATGAAAAGGTAACACATTGTGGTATAGATATAGATTATACCTATGTAATAATTCCATCCTCAAACACATGATCCTTTATGAGATTCAAGCATCTCTAATAGGCAAAACTCAATATTTTTTAAAACCTATAATATAATCAAGTAGGAGTTATTTTTTGAAGTAATCAATCACTATATAAAGAAATTCGTGGAAGAATTCATAGTGTTCCAATAGAACAAAGGTGAAATAATTAAGACACTAGGTCTTTTGTAGCCTTTATCCATCCCTAACCAAATATGAGAATAGGTTTTCATGGATTTCAGTATAGGGTTGTAGATGTTTGAAGATTAAAATTGTATCATGGTAAGTTGTATAGTCTCACAAAATATTCTCATTTTTGTTCTTTATCATAATAATTTTTAGCAAGTACAATACCTACTAATTTTCTTAATATAGTTCAAAAGTTGCATGGTAATCCCAAGACAATTTTAAGTGATCATTATCCCATATTTAATAGTTATTTTTATTGTAATTTATTCAAAAAAATTGGTACTCAATTGCCTCATATATTTTCATATCATCCTCAATATGTTGGGAAATTTGAGGTGGTCAACAAATGCCTACAAGGGTATCTCCATTATTGTGTATTAGATAAATAGGAAATAAAGGTTCATTAGCTATCATGACTTACAAGTAGTATTAGAGCATTAATTTGGGAGATTTTATATAATTTTATTCTTAAAATTTGGTGTTATGGTTATGTTTAGAGATAAACGATTAAAAAAACATAACTTGTGATCCAAGAAGAATTTAATTTTTTCATCACCATAGTTTCAATTTCTTTTTAAAAGGTTTGGATATTTTATCATCCTTTTACAAATGAGTAGTAACTAAATTAATATAAATGAGATGATAAAAATGGTATAGTATGTTGGTATAATATTTATGATCCAAAAATCCTCCATCATAAGGTTTGTACATTGCTAGTTCTAACACTTATGGTCATAGGAAGGGGAAAGACACTCCAAAAATCTTCACAATGATGACATGAGTCCAAAACTTTAAATCATTTAGTTGATGAAGTTATTCACCAAATTTAGTAAGATATACAAATAATGTTTAGTAAATATGATCTTGAGTAATAAAATAGGACATCATTAGGGTATAAGGGGACATATATTTTGTGAAGAATCTATTGGAAAATATGTGTGAGAAGTTGACCATACTTGTAACTCAACATTCATTAAATAATCCTCCACCATTAAATTTGGTCTCTCCCAATAAGAACAATCAAAACTCAAATAATAATTTTAATCACATGATGCAAAAAGAGGAGGTGCACAATTTTTATGGTAAGGATCCACTCACTTAGATCAGCCAAATAGAAAATTTATTTGATGTACATCAGATCCCATGTGTGTAAAAGGTGGTCATCAAATATTTGTATCTATAACTTAAAAGGTACATTTGGAATATATGGCTATGTAATTTAAATAGACCAAGGCTATTGTTTTTATTTGGTTAGTGTTTAATTATGAGTTGAATATGCACAATTTAAATAATGTCTTACAAACCTAATTTAGTTAGTTATTAAAATTATGACAAATATTGATTGTTAAGGAATATATTCAACAATTTTATAATATATCATTACATGTGTATGACATCAATAAATAAAACATGACTAATGAGTTCATTTTTGGGCTTAATGATAGAATCTAACTTGAGGTTTAAATGTTTAATCTAGATTCAATATGTAGATCCATGCCATTAGTACATAAGGAAAAATAAACAAATCTAGTTAAATTAAGGGATTTCACAAATGGACATGAATTTAATGCCACAACACCATCATTTACTCAACCTAAAAGATTGACCCCTCAATAAATTGAAGAGAAAAATGAAAAAGGGTTGTGTTTCACTTGTGAGAACAAGTGGAGAAAAGGACATAAATGTGTTGAATTTTTTTTACATTGAAGGTACCAATGAAGATGAAGAAAATGAATAGTCCTTAGCTAAGTATATCCAAAATACATAGGAAGAATTTGAATATTCTAACCTTAATATCTATTTTCATGTAATTGTAGGTATAATTAATCCTCAAACTCTTAAGGTGGTGTGTTTCCTCAATAAATAAAAGGAGATAGTGTTGATTAATTAATGGAGCACACATACTTCATCAATAATAAGATGGATAATCATATGATTTTTTTCATTTACATAACTAAAAAAATTTAGGTTGTGATTCTATATAGTGGCATAAATTTTATAATATTAAGCTTACTAAGGGAGACTATACCCATAGGTGATGTCGACATATTTTGGGAGATTAATTATTCATAACTTTGGGAACCACAGAGATGAATTTATACTAACTATCAATCCACTTTATTAGGTAATACATTTTAAATATGTGTATTATGTGAAAAATATTCACAATTGGTTAGTTTGCGTTATATGATGAATATTATCAAAAGTGCATATTAAAAGATGTGTAACACAATTATTTTCCATTGAATTTGAACTAACCAATATGTTTACACATATTTATTCATATATGATTATTGATGACCACCAATCTATTTTTATCACCATGACAAAAGGACAACCACTAAGAAGAGAACATGATCATGTCATAACTCTACTTGTAGGTAGTACACCACCAAACATTAGACCATACAAGTATCGATATGACTAAAAAAGTGAAATTAAAAATATTTTTTAGAAGATGTTGAAGGTAGGTATTATCATACATAGATAAAGTGAATATTCATCCCTAGTGTTCATGGTGTGTAGATGAAATTTAGAGGATATGCCCAGTTATAGATAACTCAAAAATTACATCATAAAATATCAATTCCCTATTACAATATTTGATGATTTGTTAGAATAATTACATGGTGTTGTTTATTTTACAAAACTCGATATTCATACTAGGTATGAAATTCTAACGAGAGATGAGGATATCCCTATAACAATTTTCATAACTCATGAAGGACATTATGAGTTTATGGTCATGATTTTTGGTCTCATAAATTCACAATCTACATTTTATAGTTTGATGGATAGTATTTTAAGGCCTTTTATGAGGAATTTTACATTTGTATTTTTTGATGATCTCCTAATATATTAAAAAATTAGGAATAACATTTGAAGCATTTGAAATAGGTATTGTTACTTTTGTAACAACATCATTTTTATGCAAAGGCTTTCAAATGTGTTTTTGGAGTCTACGAGGTGGAGTAATTGGGTCATAGTATTTCACATGAAGGAGTCAAATTAGACCCTAGGAAGATGAGATATATTATCGAGTGGCATGTTCTAATTACCCTAAAAAACTTATGTAAATTTGGGGATAACATGTTACTATCATGCATTATTATAAAATTATGGTAGTTTAACATATCCACTCACAATCTTATTTAGAAAATAGTCATTTCATTGGAATGAAATAAATTTCAAAGTTTTAAACCTTTAGAAGTTAAAAATATATCTTTTAGATAGGATATTATACCCCAGTGATGTACCCTTTTACTACATCAAGATCATCTTTCCTCACCATGCTTTGTTTATATTAGTAAATTTGGTGAACCTCCTACAAAAAATAAGGATATAAATATCTAGAATCCATGTCATTTTTGTGAGAAGGTTTTGGAGTGTGGTGCTCTTTACTACAGCCTTGAGTGTTAGTAATAACCATGCACAAAACTTAAGATGGATGATTTCAAACTTGAATAAAGTTTACCAAAAGATTATACCATTACAATCATCTCATCAAGATGAATGAAATTAATGCTATTTTTTACAAGGGTGTGAAATAAATTAGACTTTTTTTTAAAAAAATGGATTTGAACAATATTTTAGTGAAAAAAAAATTAAATTATTCCTTGATCACAAGTTATGTTTTTTTTATCCTTAAGATCTTAATATAAACACAACATTAGATCCAAAAAATGTCTCAAAATTTATCCTAAAACAATGTTCAAACACTAATAGTATATCCACAATAAAAATGAATGAAATAATAAAATACTTGATAAATATGAATTAGCCACTTTGAGGGGATAACCTCCACAAAAATGTAATAAGAATAGAATTCACAATATGATAATCAAATACTAACCAATAAATCCTATATATACTCTAATTATCCATGGTTATTCCATATTCCAACCTTAATATCAACATACTTGAATGTGACACACTATAGGTTAAGGTCATAACCAATTGGACATAAAACATCCAAGTGTCCACATGCAAATAATAAATGAGGTAGGATAACTGATGTGATTGTGTATATCATACAATTTGATGATGGGATTACTAAATATATTCTTAAAATAAATGAACTAAAAATTGGAGGATAAACTCTCACAATGAACATGGTATTGTTGAAACATAGTAAAGAGGAGAATAGTCCTACACAAATAAATTATTTTTTAGAACCATTTATATCTATATATTTAAGTTTTTTACATTTATAATTTAAATTGGAAACATAGATAATACTATGTTAAAATAGATGGTAGATAAAATTGATTTTAAGATAAATGTGCATTTTAATTCGTATAATGTTTTATGGTAATTTAAGGGACACCAAGTTATGGTAAATTAATAATTTTGGGTAAGTTCGTATATTATAACATATAAATATGAAGTTATATGTGATTTAATTCCTATTCATATTTTTTATATTTTACTTGGAAGGCCTTTCCAATTTCATTGTAAGACACAAGATGGTGCCCAAACAAACACCTATGTATTAGTGAAATATGGAGTAAAAAATAAAATAAATCCATTAAAGGATAAGCATGAAAAAGTGGGAATGGTTACACATATTTTTATTATTTTGGGAAAAGATTTATTGAAAGTGGTATAAGAGTAGAGTGCATGTTGTGTGTTTATTTATCAACTACTCCAATAAGTGAGTGTGGGTCCAATGACAACCGAAATAACTCTACATGAAGTAAAGGAGATACTTAGTGAGTTGATAGATATATTTTTTAATGAATTCCCAAATGGTTTTCCACCTATGAGGAGCATAATTCATTTAATATATTTGATTATAGGTTCAAGTTTACTAAAAAATTATCACATATATTAAAACCAAAGGAGAATGAAAAGGTGCAATGGCAAATTCAAGAGATATTATATAAAGGGTTTGTTAGACAAATTTTGAGTCCATGTGAAGTACCAACATTATGAGCACCTAAGAGCAATGGATAATGAATAATGTGAATTGATTACATATACATCAATAAACCACATATAAATAATAGTTTTCCATTACTACACATGGATGATTTGATGTATTTATTGGGTGATGCAATATAATTCAAACAAATACTTGAAAAGTGGATTTCACTAGTTTTGCATAATTGAATGTGATGAATGGAAAACAACTTAAAGACACAAGAATTTTTATATGAGTGATTAATTATTTTATTTGGGTTTAATAATAAACCAAGTAAATTCATGAGATTTATGAATGAAGTTATAGAACACTAGTTTGAGTTAGTTTTTCATTGTGTATCTTGATGACAAATTTGATTTTAGGAGAATAGAGGAAGAACACTTAAGAAATATATGCCAAGTGATAGAAAATATGCAAGATGAAAATTTAGTCATTAAATTGATAAAATGTAGTTTTATCCAAAGAGAATTTGTATGGTTTGAATTTTTTATTTCTCAATAACGTTTAAATATGGATCCAAAAAAGGTGTGAGCTATACTAGATTGACCATAATTGAAAATTACAATGAAGGTACATATTTTAATGGATTGGAAAGTTTTTATAGTAATTTAATTATAAATTTAAAATGGGAGGTGGATATTGATCACTGATTTCATGCACAAATATAGAAAAGATTTTATGTGGATGACATAAGTAGAATATAATTTATATAATTTAAAGAAGATAACTAAGCTTAAATAAGCAACCAACGTTGGTATTACTAATTTTTAGTAAAATATTTTAGGTATATTATGATGAAATTGACATGAAAATAGGAGCAGAAATGAGTTAAGAAGAAATACCTATCACATATTGTAGTGAGAAGTTAAATGATGTGAATAAAAAATATTTAGTGTATGATCAAGAGTTCTCTATAATTATGCAAGTGCTAAATAAGTTGAAACATTACTTTTTTCAAAAGATTTTGCATTGTATATATATCATAAATCACTTCATATGATTAATATTGAATGCAATATGAATCAAAGACATGAATTATATTGAATTCATACAAAGTTATACTTTCTTTTTGAAGCACATGAGTGTAAATCAAACAAAGTTGTAGAGTGTATGCATCTAAATTTAATTTCTTCATTTAACATCACTAACATCACTATTAATCAAGTCTAATTCTACTTAGCTAATTTATATCATCTAATCCTATCCTAAAATCACCCCTTATAATCATTTATCTCATATTCTCAATCAACATTTATTGATTCACTTATTATAATCTTATCCCACTCATTCATTAATTCCCTTAATAATATTTTATCTTATCCTAATCCCCAATTATATATTATTTGGGAATTTTAAATTCCTATAGCACACATACTAGCCTATTCTTAGGCTCTCATACACACCTAGTATCTAATTACCCACATAATCCCTATCTAATCCCGTACATAATCCTCATTAATCCCTCCTAATGGATTCTAGAATTCTCCAACTCTAGAATCTGCTCTATTCTCACCCTTCATCTCTAGGAACATATAAATAAAGAGGCTTCCAAGGAATTTTACACTCCTCAAATAATCCTCCACCCTAGATCTCCATAAGCCAGCTTCAAATTTCAACCATTGATCCTTCTCTTCATTTTATATATATAACCAAGTTACTCCTCCATGGCCAATATATCTAGTAAATCCATAAAGTCTTCATTTCCACATGATCATCTATAAAATCACAAGCATCCAACATCCTTGATCAAGCAACATAATGTCAATTTTTTGAAGCTAAGGTAATATCAATCCAATATTTATGATTAGAATGTTTGTTTGAATTTTGTATTCATTTATTTGCATTGGATTATAATGGATCTAGATCTTACCTAAGTAGATTTTTAATTGGGGTTTTTAATTTCATGTTTGTATTAGTTTAATCCAATAGATCAAAATTCACACTACATTTTGGTGACTTCATTTGGGAGAATCCCTCCCAATTTAACAATTTTGCATCCAAGAAGTGTTTTGGTAGCTTACAGATCTGATTTGACAAGGATTGGTGCTGAATTTTTGGTAAAATTCCACTTATAGGTGGAAATCATTGTATTTCTCTCCAAATTTTGACATGTCAATCATGGTTTTGTCCCTAGAATTGATAGTATTGCTCTAAATGCCTCATTTTAACTATTAATTTCTATTTTTGGTAGGTTATTACCATGGTGAAATACCATAGATTTGTAAATCATGGTATTGCACTGGTAATCATGATTTTCCATCACTAACTATGGTTTTATAGGAAAAAAAGGTTTGGTCAAGTTTCAAGTGTTTTACTATTAGACTGTAATATCATAACTTTGTGAATCATGATATTGACCTACAAGTTATAATATTATAGCTATAGTCATGGTATTGTGATTTCTCCAAAATATACTAACATTTGTCCTTAAACATTCTTACCTATAGTTTAATTTTGACATTTTTCTATTTTAAAGGGGACTAGTGGTCACATAATCAACATATAAACTCGTCTTGGAGTCTTATTTAAAAGGTTTTAGATCTTAAAGCATGTATGTTTGCTAACTACATTTTTTCTAATTACATTTTGTGAAGGGTTTTTATCTATATAACCTAATATGTGAAGTTGATAGGGTTGACAACAAGCATTAAAAGGATTAGGTCATCTAAAAATAGGAATATCACATCATTAACCCTTTTTCCTATATTATGCAAAACCTCTAATCACCTAGTCATGATTTTTCTATGAGCATGGTGATATTACATCAACATTAGAGGTATTATGATTTTGACCATTTTTGGTTCATTTTATTTGTTTTTAATATTTATGAAATAATAAGATAGGTTTTAGGATATCTCTAACTAGGGAAAAACCTTGCTATTCTATAGATTGTGCTTGAGGTTGCCCATTTTGATAAAAAACTTGATGTCATTTTATAAATCTTGATACATTTTTATAAGTTTAAATATGCCATAATTATCTATAAATAAGCATTCTCAAGCATCTAAAATAACCATTTAAACAATTACATTGGCAAAAAATGTAGAATTTTAAAGTTTTACACTTTATCACAAAATCACTAATCACATAATCATAATATTACCCTATGATTCATGATATTTCACTAATATTCATGGTGTTGTAATCTAACAATCATGATTAATTATCTATTAAAAAATTGAAACTCGTGAATTGTGATATTGTAGTGGTAGTTGTGATATTGTAGTATGAATTTGTGATTTTGGACTGATCCTTGCCTTCAATTTTTACTCATTTTAGTGCACTTTTAGAGTCATTTTTGTGATGTTTGAGTCATTATAGGCTCCCCACAAGGCCCAAATTGCCTTTATAATTGGGGGCTCCACCCCTAGACCCTACCCTATACTATGACAGGGAGTGATCTCAAGGAACTACCCCCAAACCCTATAAGAGGCTCTACCCATTGAACTTACAAGGGGCACTGCCCCTTGACCCTACTAGAGAATGGTACCACTAGATACCCATGTTTTGGCCCACTCTCCCAAATAATTTATAGAACAAATCATGATTTGTTAGGGTGCTTTACTTAAAACCTATCAGACTAACATTCTGTTTATTATAGGGGTAAATATAGTTGATATTTTATCTAACTAACATACTCTTCTATAGAGCATATTTTGGGTATAATATCTTTTTTTCATGTCTTCCCTCAATATTATCAATCAAAATACTAAGCACCTGTCTTGTAGGTTACCCCTTTAAAATTGGCAAATCAAACTACTAACATTTTCTTATAGGCTACCTATCAAAGAATCCTTTTGGCATTTTTAAAATAATTTTAATCATATTATCTTATACATATCTCTTTAATTATTTCATATTGTATATTCTTACCTCTTCTAAACATCACACATTTACTATTATTCAGTTAATCAATATTGTTTATCCTACTTGATTGTCACCTAAGGGATATAGTGGTGTATGCTCTCCTTCTTGAATCTTATCAAAAATTCTTAGAGGATAAAAAACCACCTATAAACCATCCATATTTATCTTTTATAATGGTTAGTGACATGGATTATATAACCATGAACTCCCAAATTCTATGTTCTAGTGGAGTATAAATATTAGGAGAGTTGTCATTAGGTGTTAAAGCATAATTACACATAAAGGGTGCTATGGAGTGAGGGTAATTTCAAATATAATACACAAATAGGTTATAAAACATCTAACATAGACTTTGGCTACATCATACCTTCATTTATATTGGGGATGCACCCAGAGAACCCATATAGTCTAGCATAGGACCTCTTGGTCGTAATAGGCAATCCATTACTAGAGTTATTATTAGGTCCCAAGTAACCATCATGTGTAGATGGGGTTAAGAGGGTTTAATATATTCCATAATGGGTCACTAACCAAGATCCACACCCAATTATCTATTAGATGGTGTGGTCAATGGCTATACACTCTTGAGCTTACTAATTGTAGGTTTGTGGTTTGCTTTATTTAGTTTGTGTCATGATATACCCATGATGATTGTGAGTCAAGTCATCCTTTCACCCAAACCTATACACATATCTTGGTCCTATACATATATCATTATCTTGTATATTCTTATCTTACCCTCTTGTACATATTTTAATCTCTTATACATCCTTCTAATCACATCCTAGCCTAGTCTTACCAGTCATTAGTCATACCCCATCACTCACATATCCTAATCACATATTATCAAAGGTAAAATATATATGTAACCCATAATTTTTCTTAAACATTTCCTTCACCTAATTATGTCATACCCCATCTAGTCTAACCTCATCTTTTCCTAGTTGGCTATTTAGGTCACACCCATGTCCAAACCATCTCCATCTCATTCATCTTACACTTATCATTTCATCATCATTTATATATACTTATCCTTGTATTAACACCATTATCCTATACCCTTCACATAATCCTATCCCATCCCATACTGAGAAAATTTGTTTAATGTTTTGATCCAGTCCTCTTGTCATTCATTCATATCATCATTTATCAGTTAGTCATATCTCTTACCTAGTTGGTATCCTTATAGTATCTTATCACTTTTTAATTTTTAATATAATATCAAATCATAAACCTAAGTCATATTTCATATTCATAACTAGCACCCATCCAACCATCATCTTACTAGTTTGAACCTAGGGACCCATCAAATCCTCAATCTTATTGCTAGCTTGAAAACTAGGCATTATTGATAGATCACTAGACCTTATTTATTATCAATCTCAAATATGATCCTAATCTTACATCCTCTCAATCATGTTTCATCCATCTCATCCTCATCATCACCTATCATGTAAGATCAATTATTTAGACCTAATTTGTATAAGAAATCATATCTAATTCTTAATCTACCTCTATAATAACCCCCTTTATCATCCATCCCCATGGCCTTGGATGTAGTTCTAATAAACTAATACCTCTAAGATAATAAGGATGAAGTCCATTTTCAATATATAGAAAGGGGTGATCACCTCTATTTAAACCTCACTCTCATTCAACCCAAACCAACATACCACATCCTTCACCATCCACAATCCCCTAGCTCATTATGGTTGAGTTCATCATTTACTAATATGGATACCCTACTCAATAAATACATCTAATATAATAAAGTTAAATTCCTCTTACAACTATTGAAGATGGGTTCCCACCTTCCCAATGATTTTGATCTCATAAGGCTAAAATTACCTCCCAAGAAAGTTCTCCATTAATAATCATCGCCATCCCATCCAATTCCACCATCCACTAGTCCTTGTCCTAGTCATGGCCTTCCTAGTTCACATATTTCCTTGTTTAATAAGTATCTAGATGAAAATCCATAGGAATTATTCTTGTGACTCCTTGATTTAGGTGTCAAATTTACTAAAGACCTTGACCCCATTAAACTCACCTTACCCCTAGTCAATACCCATCCATAATTAACTCCTCCATCGACTAATCATAGCCAATCATCTACCCCTTTTTAAACTATCATATGGAATCCAATCTTGGCCACCTCATCCACCTAGTCATATTAATAATGATATGATGTAAATTCCAATGCTTACACATCTAAGTCACAAAGTGAAGAGATCCCCTATAATTCTCTTCATATATCCTTAGAATCCCTCCTCCATCAACTCATAGCCACTAACCTGATAGTCTAACCACCCATATGACATCTTGATCCCACCTAGCCTAAGCCATTTGGGTATAAATATAATCAATATTATGTATAACACCAAACCTGAGTTTATACCATTAATTGAGTAGTGATTTCCAAGACTATGTTTAAGACCTCATCCACCATGGTGACATAGTAATCAAGGATGAACTAGATGAGTCTATATCCCTAGATGAACAAGAAGAGATATACTAAGATTCTATTCCCAATCATAATCAAGACCTTCCCCTTCTAAGACAAGTTCAAGAAATCCCATCCATCTTCCATGATCCCTCTATCTTTAGAAAATCATCCATAAAAAATGAGTTTATCTCCTATACGCCAAGTCCTCCCATATCTCACGATACCTTCTATGGGCTTATTTTTTCCAAATCTAATGTTCTTTTATCATCTACACCTTACCTATCATATCAAAAAACCCACATTAAGAGGTCACTTATGGATAATCACTCTTATAATATAAACATAACATCATGTAGACCAAAGTTAGCATTGGTGCTAATAAAAGTTTTACCTATCTACAGATCATGTGCAACACTAGTATCCAAATAAGATTCCTCATCAACAACATCATACCTCATAGATATTATAACAGATGATGATAATTCCTACTCTTTTATATATATCCAAAATTTGGATAATAACCAATCACCAAGCATATTTTTAAATCTCAATTAGGATGATAAAGTCATTAATGAGCTTTTACAATCTCTATCTATCAAATATTTTTAGATTGGATCTGATCCTACCTCAAATGTGTGTCTTTCATAAAATCTTATTGATCCTTTTGAGGTTATTGAGGACACTTTATCCAATATTGAGGCTATGGCTACTAGTGATATTTATAAGTACTATGGTACCCATTATCCCCTTAATCCATCACAAAACATTAATTATCCACCTCATCTCCATAATCCATATATCCCACTCCATAAAGCAAACAAAGAGGATCATGCATCATTGGATTCCCTTCTGTATTCAACACTATGTGCTAAAAATGTGGAGGTCCAAGACCATATTTAAAAAGTAATAAATCATGATCAAACCATCTTCAATCCCATAAATCAAAGTCAAGAAAAGTCACATCATCAGCCTAATCAAAAAATGTCTTCACCTAGTGAAGCCCAAAATTAGGTACTAGGGGAATGCCAAAGTAAAAATAATCATCATTAATCTAGTTAAAAATCAATCTCCTTTAGTGGAGCCAAAAATATGGCACCAAAAGGTAGTCCAAGTCAAACACATTTAGCAAAAAAAATAATGTCAAAAGTAATAATCATATATCTAACCATCTTCTCAATGTTTGGATTAAAGAATCAACTAATCAAAAGGTCTTGGATCCCTTAATCTCATGGCACCAATATAAATAATCCTATCCACCCTATCCAATGGTGTATTTAAATTTTGAACCCCATTTCCTCTCCCCATCTCAACATATCATCCATCATGATCATATCCCTCATTCACATTTTATATCGCACCCTCATAATCATGACATGCTCCCATCCATATCATAACTCAAATCCCTGGGCAACATTATCCCTCGTAGGGGTTACAAATGCACTTGGTTAAAATTTCTAGAGGTCATTAAATCAAGAGTCAATAAAGGCCACCAAGACATTACTACATCTAGTAGCATTGACATGGTCCTAACATAATCTCTCTCTAGAATAGGTGTTGGTAAAAAATATATCTAGTGTCAACATTCTTGTATTTCATACCCATATCTAATAAATAGATATGATAAAAATTAAAAAATTAAAATATGAAATAAAAATTTCTCTTCCAATGGTGAAAACTCGTCTTATGGTGCCTTGGGTAAGTATCATGATGAAAATTAGTTTCCAGCATCATGGTAAAATAATCTATTATCCACATAGTACCTCAACACTTAGGGATAAAATATAGCCATAACTTGTCAATCACCCATCCATGTCATCCTTTGATTCATTATTCCCACCCATCATCTACTATCATATCATGCATCCTATCTCTTATTCCTTCTTGTCTTGACCTTCATAAGAATGAGGTAGGTGTCTTGACAAACATTCTAGAATCATCTTGGCCTATTCTCTAATGAACACTCATGCCACTAAACATCTAGTTCTTTCATGATGTGGCTATTTTCAATCCATATTCCTTTCTTCCATAGTTATCCTACCCTTTTTTGTATCATCATCATATTCTACTCCATCACTTGTCTTCTATCCCCAAGTTAGAAATACATTGGCTTGAGGCCTTTTTAAACTATGTAGGTAGTACTTGGTAACTTTTCAATATCCAAAGATCACTTGGCCACTCTCTCCTCTTTTATCACCACATCTATCTTTTATTTCATCCTCTCCCCAACTTTATCAATCAAACCTTGGAGCTATCATATCAATCATTAATCAATTCATCTATTGATCAATCCTCATCCTCATAATCATCTCCCTAATCTTTTTGTCAATTGCCCACAATTGTTTATTGGGCCTAACATATCAAAAGATCCATATTTTCTTCCATCAATCATTTATTGGTCGATTTATCATCTATCATTCCCTTGCATGTGTCCTTTCTATGGGCATCATCACTATTAATCACATTAGGGCTCATCAATTTGAATTATAGTCTAATTCTTCTCCTTTGTCTTTTGGTCACTTGATTCTATCATTTCTTATATTTCATTTCCTTCATCATATCATTTGACTCTATCTTTGATCTACACCCATAATCAATATCATAAAATCATTATCTTATCTTGGTAGATAGATCTCCCTTGCATGTATCCTTATTTAGGATATATCTAAAACTTACAGCCTTTTAATGTTATCATCATCATGTTATGGTTGATTCCACCTTGGGATGTGTTGACAACCATAGTCATCTCTATTCTCTATGTATGTGTCTTTGTTAGGGGCATCATCAATATGTATCTCATTTTTCAAGTTGAATTCATATTCTTTGTCCTCTGATTCACATCTCACATCCCATATCCTTGTCTATCTATCACATCCCACCCATAGATTCTTCTTTCGAGTGTACATCCATCTCATTATTTCCCACATTTCCCCTTGAGAGTTAATTATATCCACTAACATCATCTACTAACATTCATCCATGATGACATGGTTTTTTTTTTATAGACCATTACTGTTTACACTTTGCTTCACTCATAATACACTTTCACATAGGATCAAAATAAATGCATCTAAATTCCCTTGCTTCATTTAACATCACTAATATCACTATTAGTCAACCAAATCCTACTTATCTAATTTATCTCATTTAATACCATCCTAAAATCACCCCCTCCTAATCATTTACCTCATATCCCCAATTAATATTTATTAATTCACTAACTATAGTCTTATCCCACTTATTTAATTTTATTAATATTCTCTTATCTTATCCTAATTCCCACTTATCTATTATTTGGGAATTTTAAATTCCCATGGCCCACTTACTAGTTTATTCCTTATTAATCCCTATCAAATCCCTTTCTAATCCCTTACCTAGTCCTCATTAATCCTTCTTAATGGATTCTATACTTATCTAATTCTATAATCCTCTATATTCTCACCCTTCCTCTCTATAATCCTCTAAATCTAGAGGCTTTTAAGGAACTATAAATTCCTTGGATAATCTTCCACCCTAGATCTCCACAAGCCAACTTAAAATTTTAATCACTGATCCTTTAGCTTGGTTACACACACACACACACACACACACACACACACACACACACACACACACACACACACATACATATGTATATATGTATATATGTACATATATATAGATATATATGTATAAATATATAGATATATATATATATATATACATATATATATTTATACATATACGTATACATATATATATATATACATATATATATACATATACATATATATATATATATATATATATGTATATTATATATATATATATATATATATGCATATATATGTATATAGATATGTATATGTATATGTATATATATATGTATATATATACATATATATATATATATATTCATATACATATATATATATATATATATTATATGTATATATATATACATATATATGTATGTATATATATATATATATATGTATATATATATGTGTTTGTGTGTGTGTGTATATACATACATACATATATATATACATATATACATACATATATATATATATATATATATAAATATATATATATACAGATATATATATATATATATATATATGTATGTATGTATGTATGTATGTATATATATATATATATATATGTATGTATGTATATATACACACACACACATATATACATATATATACATATATATATGTATATATATATATATGTATGTATGTATGTATGTATGTATACACACACACACATATATAACCAAGCTACTCCTCCATGGCCAATCTATGTAGTAAATCCATAAAGTTTTCATGTCCACATGATCATCTAGCAAATCACAATCATTGAACATCATTGATCAAGCAACATAATGTCATAACTCTGAGTGTAAGGTAATCTCAATCCAATCTTCTTATTGTTTTATCTATTTACTCATGGTTTATAAAAATTATCTTTAGGATTAGAATGTTGGGATGAATTTTGTAATCATCTATTTATATTGGAGTCTAATAGATCTAGATCTTACCTAGGTAGTTTGTTATTTTATGTTTTAAATTAAATGCTTATAGTAGTTTAATCTAATAGCTCAAAATTCACACTACATAAACACACTATATAGAAATATTATTTTGTTAAATGAATTAAGATTATAAGTCATAAATTTGGTCTTATAAATGAAAAACATAAAATGAATTAATATTTTATATATTCATGAAATTCATTTTAGAATGAGTGAGTGGAGATAGGACACCATGGTTAGATTATTTTGTTCAAGATTGTTTTTTTCTAAGGAACATAATTGTGTTTATTGAGAGGTTGAATGTATAAAAAATTGATAAAGGATAAGTAGAGTGGAGGTTTGGTATGTCATTTTGGTTATGATAAAACATTGATGAAAGCATAAGAAAATTTTTTTCACCACAAATAAGTGCAGATGTGCATAATTATGTTAAGGAGTGTAGTGTTTCTCAACTAGAAAAAGGGGGAAGTCAAAAGGCAAGGTTGTAACAACCACTGAATGTTCCAAAGACAAAATGGGAGGCTATATGTACAGATATATTTTGGTTTAATATAAAATAAAGAGGGAATGATTCAATATTTTTGATTATGGACAAAGTTTCAAATATGGCACATTTTTTTACTATCAACAATACTAGTGATATGGCAAACATTACTAACTTATTTTTTAGAGAGATTGTGAGGCTACGTGATTTTTCATAAAATATAGTTCTAGACAAATATTTTAATCTTATTATAATTTTATGGTAATTTTTGTCAAATAATTTGAACAATAAGTTGTATTTCAATTCAAAATACCATGCCCAAATAGATGGGCATATATAAGTAGTTAACTAGATTTACATAATTTTTTGATATATTTAATTGAATGTAAGAATGGAAAATTTAATAATATTTTGGAATAATTCAAGTTTGTATATAATAATCAAGTAAAGAGGAGTATAAGGAAGACATCATTTCATATTTTTTATGTGTCAAGTCCAAGATAAGTTGTAGAGTTATGTCTAATAAGAATAAATCAAAACTAATTATGAAAAAGATTATTTTGTAGAGCATATGTGATAACTACATAAGTAAATGAATGAATATTTGGAGAAACGTAATGCATGATACAAAAAAACATAGATTTAAATAGAAGGGAAGTAGAATATGAGGCTCTAAACTTGAGCTTATCACATGTAATGAAAGAGATATTTCCAAAAAACACTTTTGATAACTTGAAATGGAAAAATATTGGTCCATGGAAAATTTTATGGAGGTTTGTGAAGAACTCATATGAGATAGCATTTTCGGAATGGATTGATATATCATCTATTTTCAATGTGGGTGATTTTTATCCATAGTATTAGAAAGAAATTAATAAAATCAAAATTAGTGATTTTGAAGATAGATTGGATATTTTAGATCCCATATAAATAGAATTATGAAGTGGAATAGGTGTTTGGCATATGAGTTGCAAAGAACACACATAGAAATCCATATAAAAATATCAAGTGAAGTGGAAAGGATGATTAATTGAATATGAAACATGGATAATCACATTATAATTTGAAACTAAAGGAAAACCATTAGCAAATATCTAATAAGGAACATGACTAGGATATTGTGTTTCTCTTTTTATCTAGGGTGTATGGTGGACATTTGGGTTCACATGAAATATTTCATCAACAAATAATATGTTAGTTTAGGAAATTTAAATAAGTGTTATTTTAATAAAATTTTATTATTATCCATATGTATCTTGTTTGTATGTTTGCGCAAGTCTACAATTATATGTTGTTTTGTGACTCATTTATGGGAACACCTATTTGGTGTAAATTGTGAGCATAGTTATGTTTGCAATGTTTTGTGCATTTTTTTTTATAATTGTTTTTTTGGTTTGTTTGAATAATGTTTAGAAGATTTGTTCGAGATGAAATGTGTATACACATAATATTTTTTTAACTTTATCATTTATTGATGCTTTCTACATAAACTTATTGAGTTTAAATATCTCTAAGTTCATAACTTAAACTATGCACTAGGTAAGGGGTGGGAGGACCAATGGTTCTTTTAGAGAGACATTATTTTATATATATCATACCTATATCCATTACACTCCCCCCCAAAATTAATCTAATAATCAATATTTCTCCTAATATGCCTTAACTAAACAAGGTCATATATTTTCTCAATATATCAACCCAGTTGAATGTAGTGTATTCTACATCTTGTTAAATCTCAAACTCAATCATCCCAATTTGATGTAGTTTTAAATTCATGAAACATGGTTGACAATAAATTTATCCCAAGCCACTTAGTTCAAAGTTGAACAATAACTTTTGAACTAGATTGAGCTGGGTTGATATTGTCAAATAAAATTATGGAAAGGGTTATGATCATCTACCACTAAAAATAAGTCCCATTTCAATTGAATAAAGATGAACATTCATTTTTTAATTATTATTTATCATGATTATACTTAAGTATACATTTGGAGAAGCCATTGCTTATATTTTATCTTGCATGGGAAAACTTGTCTTTTGGATTCTTAGATGAAATAGTATGAGCCTTTTTATCCTAGATCTTGATTCAACCATTGTGATATATAAAAACATAAAAATATCTTAAAAAATACAATTATCCAAGGGATAAATTGAGGCTTGATATGTTCTATTTAAGATAAGTATTTATAACCCAATTCCTTCCATTTCATAGATACATTTCACATACATAATAATTTGAATGTATAAATCCTTGATAGGATCTCCTCGACACTTATACTTAGTATGTATATAGGGTTTATCAAACTTTCCATTTCCCACTTTAGGTAACGTAGGCCCCCATTTACCCACAATGGTTCCTTACCCATTTTTAGTTTAATCATACACATTTATTTGTATTTTTAGCTATGCAATATTAGATTCATTTAAAATTAGAATACTTAGTTAGGGTTATTTCATTATACTGATGCATAAAGGATTTGGAACCCTCTACACTGATGTTTTTTTATAAGTGATCTGCTACCTAAGTTTAATTAATCTATTTGGTCATGACTTGATATAACTAAATACCAATGGGGTCTAGATTTATTAGATAGGATAAGTTTCATACTTTAATCATATCTCATTCTATACATTTTGTTGAATTTGATGTGAACTAATAACTATTTTTTATCTTTCAACAAATTATATCTATGTAGATTGATACACTTTTATTTCTTTGTAATTTTCAATAGTACATTGATGCAGGTTGATCTACTCTAACATCTATGTATTTTTAGGAAAAACTACATCAACACAAGCCAATAACATTTTAATTCTCTATGTTTTAAAAAGGATACATCGCAATAGATTGATCTAGTTTGATTTTATATATTTTTTATTCAAAAAACTATACTAGCTAGGCCTGATTTAGTTTTATATTTATGGTTTATTTTTTAGTGTTTTCTGAAAACTACATCAACTCAAGTTTTTCCAGTCTATTTTTTATGCATTTTATAAAAAATACATTGATGCAGGTCAATATTATAGATATTTAAATTTAACCACTTTCATATCTAAATTGAAATTAATAGTGACTTTTCATAATCACATGCAAATTTAACTAAAAATCACCACTAAACCTAATTTACCTATAGAACTACAAATTTAACCCAAAAGTACAATGACACATCTTTGATTGGGATAATGGATCAAGTTGCATTATTAATATTATTGAGTGAATCCCAAGTTAAAGTAACCCTTTGCAAGTATCTTCATAAGAAAACTAAGTGAATATTTCATTGATAAATAAATGATTTAAAATCATTCCATTCTTCTAATTACTAATTAGTCACCTTGATTAATTAGCCTAATCATTCTACTAATGGAAAATTCTATGAGTTTGTAATTATCCATTTTCATAAAATATAAATTGCATTATTGCCTCACATAGGTGATGTCACTCAAGGAAGTCAATGGGAAAGAGGATTATAGGTGATCTATTATAGCCCTCTTACACACTCTTCCTTTTACACCTCTCTTATACACTCCAAGAGGACCAATAACTTCACTTTTCTTATAACATACCTTTCACACTCCAAAAGGTATTAAATGAAATATATCACACACTCCATGTGTGTGATAATTATTGTAAGGACTCCATGTGTGTGATAATTATCATGATCTCAAATCAATGGTTCATAAACATCCAAAAATTCTATAAATACAAAGGTCTCTGACCATTATAAACAAGATTCTTCATGCAAACTTACTTTTCAAAATTATATAAGGAGCTCCAACCAATTCTCATGCCAAAGCTAGACAATACAACAATCAAATGTACATAAGGAGAGATGATTCCCACTTGTAGAATAAATCATTTCCAAAGACTTCACAACATACATGTCAAGTTCAACCTCTTCAAACTAGTTCTCAAGAAAATATTATAAGGAGGTATTAACATTATTTTTGTCTTAGAATGTGAATTTATTTATTATTTTAAACATACATCATCCTATGGATTAGGATTTAGATGATATTTATCTAGGTTAATTTTTATTTTATTCACTAACAGATTAACTACCCTCTCTTAGATTTCTAATCTACATAATGGCGTACTCAGTGGGACCTGACACACTCCACAAGTTCTTTTAGACCAAATGAATTATTGTAATTACTAGAATCAACCTAGTAATTATATTAATTCACATCTTTTTATTAAAGAATTACTTCATCTTTTATTCAATATAAATTAGTTAATTTGACCTGCTAAATAGTGATTTCATCCCCAAAAATAGTGATTTTCCCTACCTATCAGTGAATTAGACCTGGTAATTAGTGAATTAGATCTTTCACACTTTATATTCTATTCTATTTTTAGGTTATATAATAAATTATATTACTTTGGATTCAATGAATTCAATATTTTAATCAATTAATTCACCCTTTTATACTATCTATCTATTATTTTTGTAAGTTTTGTAATCAATGAAATTACTTTGGAATCAATGAATTCAACCTACTAAATAACAAATTAATGATTTTATATTTTATATATGTTTTGTGTGTATCTTTTATAATCAGTGAAATTACTATAGAATCCATGAATATGACTTTTTAAACTATGAATTTAACCTTTTATACTTTTTATGTGCAATTTATAAAATTGGCAAAATTACTATAGATTGGTGAAATAGATGAATTCAGCCTACTAATTGATGAATTTGTTCATTATTAATTTTTCTTCTACTATGTGTTTTTTAAAATGTTGAAATTGTTATGTAATTGGTAAAATTCATGTATAATAGGTAAAATTGACTATCCATGTATATTGGTAAAATTACCCTTTTAACAAAATCTTGAGGCCTTAAAAAACCATATTTATTACCTATCTTAAATTTAATCATTTTTTTATCAAGACCTTGATTGAAAAGTGTGTTTTTGATTCTAAGAAAATAAATTTATTTATCTTACACATTTTGATTTGGGCTTAAAATGAATTTACATTTTCATTTGTGTTATAAGAAAATGTTTTTTTCCAAATTATTTCTTTTCATGTAAGTTTTTTCTTTTTGTTGTTTGAGTGTCTTGTGAGGTTATTTTTCACATATTCTCTCCCCTTTTTAGGAGACTAAAAAATGTAAAGTTATTATTTTCTTTATTCCCTTATTTTTATTTTGACCATATGGGGTGGAGTTAATCACCTTCCCATAGGTCCCAGGGTTGGGTTGACTAAGAAGTCACATCTTAACATCATACTAACCCTATTATTTTAAGGGGTATAAAAATTGATGTTACATCCATGTTATTTTAGTTGAAAGGTCCTTTAGATATTGATTTCTCTAGTATCACTTCCCAAAAATATCACCAATGAATTATTCATGATGGAACTAGACCCTTTGGTGAATGGTACATTAAATCTTGATGTATAATTTATGGAAATTTTTGTGCCCACATACCTTAATGTATATTGAGACCATCTATAAATCCATGTCAAAAATTTTAAGACCATATTTTACCTTGAAACATCCATCGATGTAGGGGTACAAAAGTAATAGCACTCAAAGATTGCCTTACTTATACAAAAAATTTGAGATAAGAGTAGGATTAAAAAACCATTGATAATTTCAATAATTTATTTAATCAATCTTAAAGTTATAATCCTTTCTCAAGGAAATTATATTTAAGTTTTGAATGTATGGATGAAAACCTATGTTAGTTAATAGAGTAGTCTTGTAATATTTATGTTTTATTTCTTTATTTTTAGGTCAAATTTTTTTTATACTTAAGACCAAATCAAACAAATGAAGTCCAAATTCAAAATATTTTCATACACACACAATAAGGTTTTACTTTGTCAAAATTCTAGGTCAAGCAAATGTGACACATCAAACTTGGTCCAAATACCTACCTTTATTGTTTAAACCATGCCATTAGGCTTCCTAAGTCAAAATAAAACCCTCATCATCATTGAAATTACCAACTTCAAACTAATTCAAGACCAAGGATTCTAATTCTTATTTAAATTGTGTCATTTACCATCCATTTTGTTTCAAACCTAAGACAAATTATAAGTCTAATTATAATTCAAAATTCACATTCCAATTTCAAAGTCAAAATTTTTTGAAGATGAAACCCAAATATTATTAAAATTATGTCATTATTCCATCATTCATATTTTTTTCTACTCAAACCATTTCCTATTCCAAGGCCAAATTCTAGTTCTAGTCAAGTCGTTCTTAAGTGAACTAAAGTCAAACCCTTTTATAAGTTAAAGGTATAATCCTAGGTGAATCTTTAATTTATATTATATGAAAGAAAATTTGTTTAAACATTCACATTTTTTGTAGTTCCAATGTTCCAAAGTTACAAAATCCTAAGTCAAGTTTCCAAGACCAAAGCCTTTCAATTAGACCAAGTTTAAATGTTTCCAAAATCTAAAATTAAACATTTTCACTTGAAATCATTGTACCCAAAGCTTATGCACACGTTTTGAAAACATGTTTAATTCACATTTACTTTTTTGTTAAAACTATTTACATTAACATACCCTTTGATTGATACATTCTAATTTGATATTTACCTTGATGCAAATAAGACATCTTCTTTCAAAACATTCCCAAGTGTTATTTTAAAGTTAATTCACATACCAAATCAACACAAATTTCAAGTATCTAAACCTCTTTCAAGATGAATAACATAAACCTAAACATGCCTAAGTATATGCATAAGGGATCTATCTATAACCCATCCTTTGACGAAGTAGTGTTTAACCCATATGGGTATGACCACTATTTAGAGGATGAGGAAGGTAAAAAATACATCAAATATCGATATTGAACAATATAAACCATACCTTATAGTTATACCACCTAATTTTAAATAAGAGTAATACAAATTGCACCTTTCACACATACCATTTGATAACAAAATATAGTTAAACTAATGTATCTTGTGAATTTACCTCCTAGTGTTAAGTATGAATATGATGAATTTTCATGAAAAATCTTTCACAACAAGGATGAGCAATTTTTCATATTTTTTCGAAATCTTGGAAAACCTTCCCCCTAAATATCTCATAAAAGACTTGCATAATTTGGTTATAGTACCCAAAGAAACACCTCTTTCATTATTAGACAATCAAGCCACTTTTAACCAAGATCAAACTTAGATACCAAATTTTGATCAATCTCTTATAGTATCTAATAAGGGAAAGGATAAAATCATTGACTAGTCCTCTCAAAGCCAACTTATTGCCTCTTAAATCTAACAAGATAAGTATGTTTTACATACTCTGACTAGCTCCCTTACTATGTTGGACATTCAAAATCCATCACTAAAATAGATAAGTTCTTCAATTAAAAATCCAGTGGAATTAATAACCCATCGCACATATAATTCTTATTTATTTTCCAATAGGTCATTAGTTTCAAAAATGTTTAACACACTTATATATAAAATCAATCTAGTAACTAATCCTGATTTAAATATCCCCATATATTCTTTCCAATATATGGTTTACAACACCCAAAATAGATACCCCAACCCACATGAAGTTCCCTCTTCAACATAATAGAATGTTCCTACAAATTAGCAACATATCATTTCTCCTAATAGTCTAGGTGCTTCACAACAACACAATTAACCATGCCTAGTCCACAACATTAGGTTGCAAGTAAAAATCCACCACTTCAACAAGTGGTTACCAATATTCCATAACAATAGGTTAAAAGTAACAATATATCACCTCAAAAAATGTTAACAAATCCCTAAATTTAATAAATTCCAACCAAAACCTAATTGTTTTTTAATAATCAACAACATACTTTTATTAGTCAACTACTTGTTGCTTCTATTCAATAAGGGCCCTCATCAATCCAAAAATTCATGCCACTTAACCAAAAATAGGATTCCCATATATGACATATTATTAAGAATCAAAATTATATTCCCCTCAAAACTTAGTTAATTTTATTTAATACCCAACAAAACATCCATCTATTCATGTCTCAATTCCCTTCAAATCAATGCCACACTCAATATTAAGTGCCTTGTGAACAACAATTTCTCTATCAATAATAAAACTCTAATAAAAGAGTAAATATTCCTAGTAGAACAAATCATGTATAAATTCCCCAACATTTTATACCTCCTCTTTATCTAGGCAAAATTAATGTACCTTTAAATAGCCAACAAAATGTATCGACTTCCTCTCACTACAGTTTCACATTTTAGGATTTGTAAGAGGTTATATATATAGTTTCAACCATTTAGGTAGGAAATTAAAGTAATAAGTCTAAATTAGATGACATATGCTCCTATCTGTTTGATATGAACTATCTATATATACCTTTCCCACATCATTTTGAGATTCCCAAATTTGAGAAATACAAAGGTAAAAGTGATCCCAAGGAACATCTAAAAGAGTTATTTGTTGCATTTCAAAAAAAATCATATAGAATTATCTACCTACTTCACTTATTTACCTATAGTTTAATGGGGCACACTTTAGAATGGTTCCTTGTCCTGCCTAAGAATTCCATATATAATTTTGTTGACTTTTTAGAGATATTTGTGCAACATTTCTATTTCATAGTGGAACATGAACTAACTTGGGTTGATTTATGTTAGGATTAGTAAAGAGCAAGAGATAACTTTGCTATCTATTTACAATAGTGATAATCATTACCCAATCGAATCCCCACTTAATCTCCCTAACAAATAATTGTCTTAAATGTTCACTACCCATCTATAGTATGATATAGATCATAATCTCAAGATTCATTACATCAAAACATTTAAATAAGTTATTTATAAGGAAACACAAATTTATCAATCCATTATCGACAAAGGATTAATCAAGATTTACTCTTAGAGTCAAGTTTAAAATAAGGGTTAGACACAAGATCATACATAACTACAAGTAAGTACATCAAAGAATCCTAAATAATTCAACATGAAAAAAAATGTTTTAGGAGATAGGGCAACTGAATAATCCCCTAAATATTCCTTGCATAATCCCCTAAAATTTTTTAGGACTTATGAGGACATATTCCTCTAATAATCCCATTTAAGGTCCTCTTCCTCATAGGACCAAGTTTATTTATCCTATTAATGACAAACACTATGATATTATGGAATAAATATAAAATAAATTAATGAAAATTTTTATGTTAGATATTCTTCATATATCAAATGTCTAAAATAACATATTAAATGAGCTTTTAGGTCAGTCTAAGGTCCGTAGTGACATTTCACCTTATAAATTTCAAACACTTGAGATTCATTTGTCTCCATGTCAATAACTTACTTTTGATCAAACTGGTATGTCATCTCTTGTAACTCTACATAATAACCCACTTTATATAGAACAAATCATTTTATGACATAGCATTAATTGATTTCTCATAAACAATGATTTACAAATAAATTTTGTAACTTTTAAGCTCATCAAACACTTTACCTACAAAAAATTATATATTCAACTAAATACCATCACTATCAAAGATAATGATAATGAGGATTGAGAATCTCACTATACCACTTTTTTACCTATTATCATTAGGCCTCTAACCCATGATATTGTTTCCATGTTCTTGACTTAGAACTATCATATAATTTCCTCTTTCATTGACCATGGAATAATAAAGTATTTAATGTACCTTCATCTCTCCATTAGCGTATCAAATTTACCCATTCTAGATTAGAAGTTACTATTCTTGGTGACTTTTAGTCATACCAATTCTGTAAACATTTGGATGTAGAATATTACTTATAAAATTATCACCTTGGCATAAATCATATCCCTCAAAAAGACAAGAATGTAGTTGATCAATTGTTTAATTCTAATTATGTGGATATAATTTAATCTTATCTATAATTCATCTTCAATATTTACTTCAATAACCAATCATTATACTATTCAAGATAATGTCGTTAGGGAATACAAAATTTGTAATGCTTTCCACACAACCAATCTACTTAAGAAACTTAAATAATATGGTAGGCCTAGAATCAAAACCACTAATATTTAATTATGTTGGAAGGATTATTGTCATATGAAAGGACCCATGGTTTTCATCAAAACCACTTCATAAGAACAAGAATAGATCAAGCTTTCAAATGATTCATGGTTATATAAGTATGATTCAACCACATGATACCAAAACATTAAGTATTTTATTTTTAATAGGATAATATATAATCAAGCCTATACGAGCAAAGACCTAGGGGAAAAACAATAAGGAACTATTGATATAGTATCAATTTACAAAAATAAAGGAGCTTGAGGTATTGGTTACAAACTACTTAGGGGTGACCCCTTATATCTCCAAAGTGACTTTGATTTATCATCTAACACTAGTAATGATGATAGTGACATAGAGTCCTATTATAAAATTCATAATGAGTTGGATGAAACTAACCTAATTTATCATTTTATAATTTATAACATTACTTATGTCCCATATAATTCCCCTCTTTTCCTCCACCATCCACAATTTATCGACTAAGACAAACAAGCCTTGTATATACCATTGAATGATTTTTAGAATGATGAGGTAATCTCTAAATTCATGAGCCTCAAAAATGGTTTACCACTTGGCAATCAAAAGCAATGATTTTATATTATAAGTATTTTTTAGAGTAAGTAAACTTCTTTAATCATAAATAAAAAGAAAAATAAAATCAATAATGCAGGTCCCATAGTGAAAACCTCTTTGAGGAACTATTAGACTAGGGAAAAATTTAAAAAAATGATGAGTGCCATGGTGAAAACCTATTTTAGGTGCTATTGGATCAAAAAGTTCACCCTCTTTCAAATGAATCTGATGACTCCTCTAGTCTCATAGCTTCATGTTGATTAGGAATCATTTTAGAGGATTAGAAAGTATTTGATCAATAGCTAAAAATTGCATTCATGCCTTTGAGAAGTGGCTTTTACCAGACCTTGGTGATTAAAATCCTTCCTACATGGGTGAACTCAATGATCTAGTCGATCCACTAGATGAAGACAAAGACTAATTTACCACATTAGCAAATATTCTAGAGTATGGTTCCACTTTACTTGTGTAAGATACCATTGAAGTCAATATTGGAACACTATCCAATCTTAAATGTGTGAAACTTTTAATAAACCTCACCAAAGAGGAATGTGATATTATTAATACTCTCCTTTAGTAGTTTGTTGATATTTTTCTTGGTCTTATTTAGATATGCCCAGTTTAGACCTCACTTTAGTTATGCATTAACTTGTTATACACCTTGATGCCAAGCTAATCAAGTAGAACCATATAAAAATATGTCCTCACATAGTTGTGCTCATCAAGAAATAATTATAAAACTATTATAAGTAGGTTATATCCATCCTATACATTATTTATAGTGGATATACAACATAGTCTTATTCAAAAAAAAAAAAACCCCACAAGAAATCTGATTATGTACAAATTTTAGAGATATTAATAAAGCATGTCAAAAGGATGACTTCCATTCTCCCAACATTGATATGATCTTGGATTCCAAAATAATTTAATACATATTATATCTTATGTATGGATTCAATGGATATAATTAGATAAAAATAACTTCTAAATATGACCACATGACAATGTTCACCACTCTATGGGGAACATTCTACTATCAAGTGATATCATTTGGCCTCAAGAAAGTTACTACCACATACCAATTTACAAGGAATATAATTTTCCATGACATGATGCATGATATTTTTGAAGATTACATGGATGGTATTTTTGGAAAATCTAAGTCTAGATCAAGACATCTAGATGTGTTACAAAGAATATTTGAAAGTATTAATGAATATAAGTTAGGGTTTAACCCTAAAAAGTGTGTCTTTAGTGTTGCTTATATACAATTCATATGTTTAATTATATCCTATAATTGAATTTAATTAAATATATAAAAATTTAAGGCCATTACATTATTTACTCCACCTTTTAATATAAAGTAGATACGTAGCATGTAGAGAATGATCCAATCTATCAGGCAATTTATTTCTTAATTGGCAAATAGATTCCATCCCTTCCCTCATATTTTAAATAAAGTTAAAATTTTAACGTGGAATAATAATTATAAATATGAATTTGAGAAACTAAAATAATTTCTAAAAAATACACTTGTTCTATCTTTTCTAACACTTAGAAGACAATTATTGTTGTATTCAACATACCCCGCCTTGTATTTTTCATTAAAAAGTGGGGACCCCCTTTATTTTTAGAGGACATATATTTTATCTAGGTATGTATGTGATTTTGATGGTTATTATTAAATATATAATATCAAAATTTTAAATATTGAATTAAGTTGACGTCCACCTATTTTCCATTTGAAAGGAATTGTTCAAACTAATTTATTAATGCAAAGTCATGAAGAATTGCTTTGAATGGCAAGTATTAAGATTGTAGATTATTTCATGTGGAAAGAATTTTATTAAAATAATTTTTTTCTTCAAAATAAATTATCAAGAATTTTTATCTTCAAAAACATAGTCTTAAAAAAAATTCACTTAGAAAATTTAATTCAAAAAGTTTATCTTCAAAAAATGTGGTCTTCAAAACTATTTATTCAAGAACTTTCCTTCAGGAACTTTTCCTGAA
Source organism: Torreya grandis (assembly GCA_037957365.1). Lineage (NCBI taxonomy): Eukaryota > Viridiplantae > Streptophyta > Pinopsida > Cupressales > Taxaceae > Torreya > Torreya grandis. The sequence goes on along the minus strand of JARHVA010003506.1, from coordinate 653,049 downwards.
AAATGTTGTCACCAAATATTTCACCCTAATAGATGGTGTTGAAGCATCCTCTAGATTTTTAAAACATGGTAATAATCGTAGGTATGTGGATATACCTATAGAAAAAGTAGGCCTCTAGGTTTAAGTGCTAGCTCTCTTAATATGCCTTGAAGTGCTTATCATCTAAACAAGTTGATTGTTTATGGGAAAAGGGATAGGAATTTTCATGAAATTAAAATAACATAAGGGTTAAATATAATATAATGGTTTCAAAAATACCATCATACTTCTTTCACTAAGAAATAAGATCTATAAAACTAGTTTAAAAGTTCTAGAACACTCTAGCATTAATATTTCAATATGAAGGTGGCATGCATGAACACTATCCAAGGTAAGTGAAACCATAGATAATTTCTAGATACTAAGAATCATTTTACACTTGATAAAATATCCATATAATTAAAAATAATTCATATGACTTGATAGAGTGGAATAACTTACATCAAACATGGATGGATAGATGAATATCTCTTAACTATTCACTATACATCTCTTCACATACTTTGATAAGAGATTATATAAAATAAAAATAGATTGTATTTTTTGTTCTAAAGAAAATTAAAAATTAAAAATTAGTAGGTATTAACCATACATGGTGTGGTATTTTTATACAATAGCCAAAATGCCTACTATTTGTAGAATTGTAGAGAGAGGAGAAGAGAATGAAGTCCAAGAGTCACTAAGACATTTGTAATGATGAGAAAAGGAGTTACACATTTAGGATAGAGGAATATAGAGTAGACCAGGCAAGGTATACTTGAACAAATGTCCCTCAAAACATGAAATTTCTAAAATGTGTCATAGGATTCATCATTTATTAGCCAAGAAACTATCTTCATCATTTGACTTCCTTCAAATGATCCACAATAGACTAGGGAGATATTTCATGATTTAAATAAGAGGTAGAGGTTGTATTCATGATCCAACACTCATTATAGGTGTCCCTAATCATCAAGATTCTTTTGGAAATGAATTATCACTACCTATACTCCAAATAACTCCTATTTCACTCACCTTACACACTCATCACCAAAGTTTCCTTTAGTTTTCAAAAATAGTCCATAAAAAAGAGTGTATGAAACCTATAAAAATCTATCATGGAATTATATTCCTCAAATTAACTTAAAAGGCCTCCCACTTAGAGATTTAACCTTCTCAGTTACTTTATTACTATGTCAGTTTGGACTAGATAAGATGGAGGTACTTTTAAAAGAGCTTGTTTGTTTTATTGGAGCAAAAAACTATATAATAAGCTATATTAGGTGCCAATATAACCTCATAAATTAATTTTTATCTCTTTAAAACATTCCATAAATTCACAACACACAAAACTATTAAAGAAACAAATTATGTTCCCTATACATACAAGTAGGGTGAGAGTTAAACTAATGAGAAAGAGATCCTGGGAGTCATCTACAAGCTCAAAGTCATTTTCCAAAAAAAACTCTCCCTTTTAGGTTCCTTTCTTACATTGTATTCTCCATCAAGTTAACAACAATGGTTTTGAAGTGTTTATAGATGTTTTATCCCTTAAGGATTGTTCATGATGGTCTAATGTCCAATTTTCCAAAAAAAATAACTAACACCTTATTTAAGACCATCTATAATATATCTCAAAATATTATACTCCCATGTAAAGCCTCCAAGTATGTGTGAGCTCTAAAATATGCCTACTTGAGCTCCTTTATTCATTTTATGTAGGCTTAAATTATATTTGAGCTGAAAAAAAGGCATACATATGATATCTCATACATTATAAATGTTTTATATAATTTTATATCTCCATATGAAGGTTATTAAATTCTCTAGAGTATTCACTTGGGGTTAGAAAAGTTGACTATAGCTCTTTAGGATCTTAGGCCTAGTTTAGGTCTAAAGGAATGATTATATCCTTGATACCTAGTCTTGACATTTACATTTTATAATGGTTCCAAGGAATTTTATATACTTATCTATTATTTAATCAACCTTCCACACCTTCCTCCTTATGTCTTGACACCTCTTCTCATCTTTTAGACCTATCTACTTCTACCTGTGGACTTCATGTTTCTTGGAGTACCCTCTATCTAAGATAGAATGAAGGGTATATTCATTGTCTAACTAGGAAAAATAAAGATATGGGAGTATAAATTAGGTTATTTATGTAATATACACTAATTTTTATATTTATATCACATTCATATACCTTCTAACACTTCAAAAACATAAAACAAACTCTTAGACTAGTTAACTGTGCATGCACATGATCATAGTTATAGGTTAGGTCTTGGATATTGGTAATTAATTTTTTTCCATTATAAGTAGGTATAAAATTATGTTTATTATCATTTATAATATGCTCTAATCATGTTCATCATAAATACCTTCCATCAATCTTCAGTACATACCTCTTGCTTTGATAGGTCATAAGTGTTGACTATGTGGGACCATGTTCACCTGCCTATATATGGTTATTACATATTTGGAGCTTGTATCATTGAAAAATACCTTTTTTCAGTCCATAATACCTCTTAAAAATCATATTTATCCATTAGTAATAATCTCATGCTATGTCAATCCTAAGATTGAAATGTTTCTAGCTCATTGTTAAACTATAGTCAATTGTAGTTGACCTCTATTAGAGTGACAATGGTCTTTTAAGTGATCCTCAACCTGTAAAACCTATGATTACTCATTTGGGTCATTTTAAGGTATTTTAAATATTTATTGACTCTAAAATTATTATATTTTCATGTTTATGTGCCAAATTTCTACCTTGGACCTACAAATACCTACAATTAGATTGTGCCACTTATAGGTGGTGATATAAGTAAAAATCCTAAATTCAACATTTATCAAGCTCCTGGAATCATTTTTCTCCCCATAATTCAATTTAATCACTAAACAATGATAACATGCTCTTTTTATGCAACCTAGGAGTGCAAAGTCATATGAGGTTCAAAACTTGTAGAAAACATTGAATGTTTGTAGTGAATAAATGCCAAGAATTAAGGCCTCATAAAATTGTCCTTACTTGTCAATCCTCCAAATTATTTATTATGGTATCTTCCATATATAATTTATAAAAGTTTAATTCATAAAAAATTGTTTAGGATATAGGTTTGTGTGAAATATTTCACCCTCAAAAGTTGTTAGGGCTCTGTTTTAGGGTTTTTAGAGAACTTGTCTATAAACTTATATTTCTTCATATGCACATGACCTGTCAAATCTAAATATCTATATTATGATTCAAACATGGTTCTCATGTAATTCCCCAAACTTTTTGTCCCTTATTATGATCTACATCATGTTCATAAATATCTGTAAGTGAGCATTTCAATACATAGGGTAGTGAAAGTCAATCATCAACAATGTGCATGGTTATGGTCTTATAATTAGTAATATAATTCCTCAAGGTTTAAAATGGATCCCTAAAAACTTTAAAAACTTCAAAAAATATCAAATTATCTTATTCCATGTGGTTAGTCTCTTGTAGGCACTTATAGGTGCACAATAATGGATTGTGTATGGGGTTAAATTGTCATGATAGTTTACATAAGTCACTCGAGAGCATTTCATCACACTTTTTTTTATTGTTCATGTCACAATAAAATGTTAAACATCCTTATAAACATCATTAAACCTCCATGAATGTGATAAAATACTACATCATGACTATAGATAAAACTTGTAGGGAATTGACTGTGTGTCACTTATGATTAGGTCCTTGATTACAACTCCATAGTGAGCTCATTTTAGGTTGATTTTTGATGGATAAGTGGATTAAAATACATTAAATACATAAATTTAAACCTAACACCATCCTTTTAAACATCACAAAGGCATCAAAACTCTAAAAGTGGTGAAAACTTACCTCTAATAAGGAGTTCCTATCTACAACATAAGATGTTTGACCTATCAATTCAACACCAATCATGAAATGAAATATTTATACCATATGTTAAATATTTTGTCTTATAGGATAAATTTAAACCTTTATATTGTATGGACCTAATCATACACGAAAAAAACCTATAGGATGTGGGAAACAACATGTACAAAAAAATAATTAACTTCTAAAGAATGGTTCATAAATAAAAAGTGATAAATATTAGAAATATTGACATTAAAATTAACTAAATAAGTTTAATAAATCCCCATATATGTGTTTATCTTGAAACCTCTCCTATTGGTCATACCAAAAAGAAACTTGCTGACCAATTTTACATGTCTAGAAGGGTGATGAATGAGTAAAATGGATTTTGACTATTATAAATACTTAAAAACAATTTAAAAGGTCAATATGATTCCATATAATTTGAAGAGACACTAGATAATCTTCACACATGTGCCACCTTCTTTTATAAGCCACACAACATCCAAAACTAAAAAAAACTACCACTTTTCTTCTTGTTTTAATAAAGTACCTACAATTTTTAGTTAGGTACTAACATTATTAAGATATATATGACACATACACGTTTATGAAGATGTTATAACACCTATATTTCTTTTAAAAACATACAAAGTTCACAAATAGCTCTAATATGACCCCTAAGGGACATCAAATGACATAAGGACTAAATGTGACCATGACCAAGGATAATAGCACATTAAATCAAATAAAAATGATTATGACACACACTTTGAAATTTTAATATACTCACACAAAAAATTTATACAATAGGGTGGTTGACCTATTTTTATTTGTGGTCAAAATAGTCATCATTCTTGGTGATTTCCAGGGGTGGTATGCTTGTTATGCCTAAGACCAAGAGCCTTTTCCTATCCATTAGGATGAAAAATAACTTATGAATAGGTATGACATTGAAATTTCCTTTTAAATACCAAAACACAATGAAAATAAGAAAAGATAACACAAAAGATAATAAATTAAGTGAACACACACTTGTGCTTCTTAAGCACTTACGGAACACATACACACAAACCAAACAACTAACTCAAACAGAAACTAAACTAAAATAAACACTCTCTCCAAGATCAAATGGGAAGTTTTAAACCTCTCTTTATCCATGAAACTAAGGAATTAATGAGGCATGTCTATTTTTGATACTTATCATTGATGCATCCATCTTCTTCTTGGTACTCATAATGGGTTATTAATGGTCAATGGTATTTAAATATGTTCACTTCCATGTGAATATGTGCCCCAAATGCTATGTCTTGGGAAAAAAGAGAGGTAAACATAATAATGACACTATAGTTTATGATTGAAGGTAGTTCATTTACATAATGGGGCTTAGATTTCGTTGGTGTTATAAACCTCAATTTATCATTCATGCAAAAATTTATGCTCACTATTATAGATTATTTCACTAGATGTACTAAGGTGGAAACCATAAAGAACTCAAGAGCATAAGATGTGATTGGTTTTATTTAATAAAATATCATAACAAAGTTTTGCATACCTATCTCTTTAGATTGTGAAAATGGCCCAACATTTCAATCAACTAAGTTCATTGAATGTGCCCATGATAATCAGATTATAATTAGATCATCCTCAAATCACTAGTTGTAAGGGAACAAATTGATTAAGCCAACTAATCAAAACCTTTTAGATGTTATCAAGAAGTCATCCATAGATAAACCTAGGGATTGTCACCTCTTACTAAATTATGCACTCTAGGTAGACCAAACTATGTAAAATAAAGATCTTAAAGCCTCATAATATCTATTAATTTATGTTAAATGGCTAGTGTTCCCAATCATGTTATAATTTCCAACATGTTAGTTTATGCAAGAATATATGGATCCCAATGACAAAATAGAGTCCATATTACTGGATATCATCAAAATGGAAGATTTTAGGAATGAAGCATTGCAAAACATCACCAAACATTAGGATGTGATCAAGAGATGGTTTGAAAAGAGAGAAAAATTCAAAGAATTCAATATCTCTAACTTGGTGCTGCTATGGGACAAAGACCATGATAAAAATTGAATGCACGATAAGTTTATCCCACTGTGGATAGGACTATATTATATCTATGAGATATTGGGTAATAATACATTATGTTTAAAAAATATTCAAGGTAATGATTTGACATGTCCATTTAATAGATAGATTTTGAATCACTACTTCATGTCTACCCCATCTAGAGAGGTTTTTCAATAATAATAGTTGTTTTTGTAGAGGTAGGAGGAGGTTGAATTTTCTTCATTAGTTAGCTTCTTGATTTCAGTCATTTAATTTTATTAAAGTAGTTCATGTTTTCTAGATTAGGTTTTTTACTTTCAGTAGCTTTCCTACTTTCTAGGGTACTTTTATTTTGATTTAATGGTAGTATAAGTTGATCAATATTCATATAATTAAAATATAGTTTGAGGTATTTTAAATCTAACTTGAATCAATGGGTGTTGCATACTATAGTTAAAAATTCTTAATCTAGGTAAGTAATGAGAGAGTTATCCATGACCATGTCCCAAAGCTAATTATTCCAATAGATACATGAAATATAATCCCATAGTTCTATGTAAATTTATAAAACCCTCCTTATACCCTTGGGTCAAATACACACAAAATATTAATACTTATTTTAATTAATAACTATTGACATGGGCAAAAGTTGATATTGACATTTTGAATAAGTTAAAAATTTACTAAGACCAGCTCATGGTGATCACCTTCTCACCTCTTTAATTTAGAAAGAAAAACAAAGAGGGACAAAATTTTTAAAATAAAAGGAATAATAAAAAAATCAAAAATAAAATAAAAAGGATTAAAAGTGTACATGATGAAATAATATCAATGTATCATGCATCATGGAAATATGAGGAAAGAGAAAAAGAGGTGATCAAAGGTATCTATGTTAGTGATATAGATTCTTGGTTGGTAATAGATCAATTCCTAATCCCCCCAATGTCTATGCATATAAAACTTAATCAAAATTAATCCTAAAACTCATCCCATGTCTTTGCCTATAACCCTAAGACAAGAGATAAAGAACATTACTTTATACAAACATATCCAAGGGTTAAGAAAAGCTAGTATGTTGCATGGGATTATCAAGAGTCTTTTTTTTTCTAATTTAATCATTTATTTTATAAAATTTTATGGTTGATATTGGGTTCTTGAAAACTCATGAGTATTCACGATTGTGATTCACCATTTATTATATTCGACATAGCCCACCTTGTATTTTTCTTTAAAAAGTGGGACCCCTTTTGTTTTTAGATGACATATATTTTATTTGGGTATGTATGTGTTTTTGCTAGTTATTATTATTTATATAAGATAAAAATTTTGAACATTGAATTACATCGGGGTCCACCTATTTTACATTTGAAAATATTTGTTCAACCTAATCTATTAATGGAAAGTCAGGAAGAATTACTTTCAATGGCAGGTATTAAGATTGGATTATTGAGATTATTTCATATCAAAACAATATTTTTTACATACTTTTATTCTTTACAAAATTATCTTAAATTTTTTTATCTTTGACAGCTTAGTATTTGAAAACTTTCCACTTAGAAGCTTTACTTTGAAAAGTTTATGTTCATAAACTTTGGTCTTTAAAATTGTTTGTTCGAGAACATTATTTCAAGGAATTTTCTTTAGAAACTTTGTCTGGTTAGTAAATTTATCTTTAGAAACTTTCCATTAATTAGTTTCCCTTTTAAAGGTTTTCATTTGTAAACTTTACATTGAAAACTTTCTCTTCAAAAACTTTGTCGCAATCAGAAACTTTCTCTTCAAAAACATTCCATCCAAAAGCTTTACTTTGAAAAGTTTATCTTTGAAAAATTTGGTTATCAAAAGAAATGTGAACATTTATTTCAAGAACTTTGGTTTTGGGTAGACATATTCTTTCAAAAACTTTCTCATCAAGATATTTAATTTGAAAACTTTCTTTTTAATAACTTTATATGAGACAACTTCTACCCTAACTACAATCTTTATAAAGAGCACCTAGTCTTTAAGAACTATTCCTTTGGTGTATTTCAAAAAAATTATTTAAAAATGAATTTATGTGAAGAGTATTTGTATTTTTTTGGGTATTTTATTCCCAAAGTTAATGTGTGAATCCCTAAATAAACCTTATAATGAAAAATTTTAAAAAGGGGAAGGGAACACCATGGCACCCTGAATGAAAAAGCATCCTACATGGTAAGTACACAAGGATTGGGTGGTCAAGTTTGAATTGAATGAAGGTGGTAATATTATAGACATTGGTGATTAATGGTGAAAAAATTGTAATTAATTCATAAAGATATAACATCAATCAACCAATTGATTTTATCTCATATTATTTTCAAGAATTCAAGAAAACTTAGCCTATAATTTCAAACTTCCTAGCTATGACCAGAATGAATTAAAAATTACATAATTAAGTTTGGTTCTATCCATTTTAAAAATATTAAATCATACCATCATCCATTAAATAACCATGGAATATTCATCTAGGTCATACAAGGGACCCTCAGTACCTCTAAGTTTTCCATTAAAGACTCTATTGACTACTTAGATAACACTTTTGATGCAATTATGTTCGATGGCCTCTATCCTAATTACTCAAATTTATGGGATGTCATAGAGAACATGGATTCATTTTCAATATAAGAAAACATCATGAACAAGGAGAAATATTTTATAGTAAACCTACTCCCATTCAAGTGATAGGACCTTCACTATGTAATTACTAAGTTAGAGTTAATGCTAGGTATAGACTTGTTGAGAGGTGTATTCTTTAAGGGAATAATGGAAGATGGTGGTTACATGCACTATTTTTAAAACAACATAATAATTTTTTACATCTCTAAATAATCATTCATGAGGTCTTTAGGTCTCTCCATCCTAGACATTACATTTGACTTGCATACCATAGTCAATTGGAAAAAAGGTAACAATGTGGAATGATCACTAGGAAAATGGCTCCTCCCAAGTGAGACATTTATTATAAAATAACATGTTATGATTCATGTCCCTATCACCCAATTTGGGATGCAGATTTTTATAGGCATAGTATTGTTCAATCAACTCTTAGGCCATACGAACAACCAATTCTTACATTTAGAATGGGTCCCCATGCTAGACCTTCTTAGTACTTTAGAGTGTACCTATGAAATATGGGAAACCATTAGTGCCCACCTATAGGAACTAATTTTTCACAAAGATAGGAGGCCCTATGGGGGATATTTTTATATGATGTCTTACCTATTAGATGTCATCATGGAAATAATTTATAGGATGACTGGGGTTCTATGTATTCCCAGCTCAGATGTTATCAAGAATATAATATGTGACTATTAATATTTTATTTAAATATACTCATATGTCAATAACATTACCAAAATTATAGAGGATAACAAAACTTAGGTTTTAATGGCCATCCATGGCTAGCCTCTAGCTAGGATTTCACCAATCATTACCATAACACTTTCTAATGTTGTGGAATATTGGCTCTACCTTGATTACACAATTATCATGGTTGTTGGCCATAAGGTGGATCCTCTTTAAATTCACAAGTTTTTTCTTGACAAGATGGATGAACAAGAAATTTCATTCCATATATGGAATGGTATAAATGAGGAACTAATAAAGAAAAAGAGAGGTACCTTCCCTAGATCCCATATCACTATTAGCAAGATGTAGTACACCATTATGATGAAATTTAGGGAAGGTGAAAATAAAAGGAGATTCTATGCATTAGTTAATATTCCCCATAGAGATTGGGATCCCCATGGGAAGCTCCAAAAAAGCACCATAGCCTTGACATCACATAAAAAATGAGTCATTTTATCATGACTTCCTATGTCTTAATGCCAAAGATGATGAGGAAGTAAAATAGAGAGAATTGACAATAGGCTTGAGTGAAGACTTATTTAGGTTAATACAAGCCAACCCCTCCCTCACACTAAGCCAAATAAAATTTAGGATCCCACCATCAAGAGGATGGTGATCCTCTAAATTTTGGTGTGGTAGGTCATATCAAGAACCATAAGACTAGGGAGAAGATCCTAAACATCCACCCATGGCTCAATACCAATAACAAAAGCAATAAAATTTAGCAAGTGAAGTATACATTATTTAAGAGAATGAAAAGAATCAAGAGCCAAAAGAGATTCTTGCTCTTGCACATCAAGAATAGGAACATACTCCTATAGCTCAAGCATCAGGTATTGAACTAAGGAAGGCTAAGAAAGATTTAGTAGAGGAGATAACCTAAGTAAATGATAGAATAATAAAGGAAGAGATGGGGATTATTCTCCTAGATTTTTATGATGAAGAATAAATGTTACTTATTTTGGTAGCTAAAATATTCCTTACATCTAGCATGACTACACCTCCCTTTTGCCAATAGGTGACTACTCCATAATATAATAGAATGACACAATGTTATTATTAAAAAAAAGGATAAAATTTAAATACCATACACATTATCACTTAAAGAGGTACAACCTTCATTAAAAGGTGAGCTAAGTCAAGAGGTGGATGAGGAGGAACTATAGAAATCCAAGTTATTGAATTTTCAAACATTGAAAGTAAATGTGCTTTTCTCAGTGATTCATATGGTCAGGCTGATATTATCACTACCCCCTTGAGCCTTTTTCATTTAATGACTTTACCCATTACTTCTACTCTATCTACTCTAATTATTTTCACATTCATTTTTTTTGCAATCACTTTTATCCATACTTATTTTCATGCATCTATCCTCTACTCTTCCTATTGTCACCTCTAATTTTTTAGCCTCCACTACTGTAGTTTATATCCCTTCAATATCCATCCCTTAAACCATAAATATTTCCATCCCAACCATCAGCCAACCCATTACCAAAATTAGTTATTCCTTTATATAATTGGGTTCAACTCTACCTTCTTCAACATGAATCCAAACAACAATAGTAGTGACCACTAAGAGGACTCCCAAAAATCTGTGAGTCTATGTTTTGCACACAATTCCATAATTCAAGAACATAGATTAGTCAAAAATAATTTAGCCCTCAATGCCAAAACCATCCTCTAAGCTTAAACCCAAGGAGAATGCATAAATAGAAGCTCAACTATCAAATTATTTTAAAGATCACTCTTTCAAATGTGGCCAAGGATTTAAGAGCTTCAGCCTCTAAGAGACCTAATATAAAGATTACTGGTCTTCCCATAATAAGCTCATTTTTTGACAAAGCTATAACCTCAGTTTAGAGGGTTAGAAAGAGAAATATTGAGGATAACTCTAGGAGAGTGTTGATTTTGGAAGAAAGGGAAGAATTTTATTCCCTTTAAAAGAGGTAAAATAGGAATAAGGGTCAATCTGCATACATTGAGGACCTCAAGTCCTATATGGGAGACCTATACTAAGGTAGTCCTGGTTATAGATGAGGGAACAAATATGGCCATACAAGAGATAAAATAAGAGGTGGAAACTCTTAGAGAGTAGTAAAAAGTAATATGAGTTCCAATACTATATAATAGGATGTAGAAAATGTGGCACTTAGGTTATATGAGATTTTGGATACAATTCATTCTTTGAGAGTCCAATTGGCTTTACATGTTAACTAAATAACAAAATAATTTAATATTTATAGAGTAGATGAGATTAAATTTAATTTATTAGTATTTTACACCCCTTATAGGGAATTCAACCATGTAGACCTGATTACCCCTCTAGAGGTAGATAATGCATTGAATTTATCTCTCATCAGAACATAGGAGGCCTAGGACTGGGTGTCATCTTTTCAATCTCTCATGAATAACCTTGGAGAATAAGAAAATCAAGCAACACAAATTTTTTTTGAGCTTGAATTAATAACAGTCTGAGATAATAGAAAAAAATTAGTAACTTGAGCCAATTTTGATCAAATGATTCAACAGGTCTTAAATGGTTTCAAATAGAGTTTATAAGAACTAAGCTTCAAGGACATTGAAGCCAATTTGATCACAACAAGGAGAATGAAAATAGATGTATAGGTCTTTTGAGTTGGCTTTCAAGGCACCAAGATAGAATGTACAAGGATGATGGAATAAACAAGTAGGGTGACTAGAACACATCTTATTGACATGAACATAATTTGTGTTCAACATGTTAATGCATAAAACTATTACCAAGAGTTGTATGCAAAGAATCAAGTAGTGTTAGTGTTACCTACTAGTTCTTCTCATTATACCCTAGCTACAATGCTAATGACAGCACTACCATACACTAGAACCCCTTCTTGTTTAATAGCTACATCAATCCCACCTCATAGCTTAGTTTAAATTATAGCTCTAGTTTAATCAATGATTTTATCACCAAGTACAAATCCAACCACCACATTTTCAATAACAATCAAAATGGCAGTTTTAATAACAATTTTGAAAATATTAAGCAAAATCTAATTTAGCCTAAGGATAAAGGATGTTTTTGTATAATTTTACATGAAATAGTTATAAATTAATAGTTAATTCCTAGTTACATCCATGTTTTAATTAGATAAATTATCTATTTTAGCATGTGCGCATTACATGTCTAAAGTATCTACAAGTTATGACATGTAACTAAGACTTATGATCTAGTCTTTTATGGTGTAATCAAATTTTTTTAAACTTGGAGGATGATGCAACCCCTTACCTAAGTTATTTATATACATGCATAACCCTGTTTTCAAAGGTTCAAAGTTTTGGATAAATATACACGAAGAGATTAAGAGATTGATTCTCATGCAACTATGTTTCTTCTTTCTTTTTCTCTCTCTATGTTAATGAAATTAAAATTTTCTTTATTTTCATTAATTCAATAATTTTGAAGTGTGTTAATGCTATAGATGAGTCTAATTATTTCAATTAATGAATATTAATCTTAGATGTGTAATAAAAATTGAGGATTGGTAGGTTTAATTTATTTTAACATTTAGTAAAGGTTGAATTAATAATCAAAGGTGTGTTTAGGTTGCTTTTTTGATATAGTATTCTATGCATGAGCCATAACTATTCTAGACAACTTCTTGGTCTAAACTATAATCTCTTAGATAAGGGTGTACAACATCATCTCCAAGAAGAGAAACCTTTAGTTGAGATCATTAAGAATCATATATTTGTTCTCCCAAATTTCCAACCATGCTTGTTCATGATCGTGAAATAGCTAAAAATGGCAAACACTAGCCTTGGAGATACTTATCCACTTGAGAAAAAACCTTAGAAGCTACCTTTCATGAACACATAGCCTTATTTTATTCCTCACCCTCCTCTCCTGTTTTGAGTTTATTTGAGATATTCTCATCATAGAATAATCTCCCACCCATCTAACTCACTTAGTGATTACATTTTATTACATTCCACATATCCATCCATAAAACCTGGTTAAACAATCCACAAGCTCAACCTATTATTCCATTACCTAGTTTTTTAAACCACATACTTATAATTCATGACCCCGAGTGGAACCTTGTTCCATAGATATCCTAACATGTTAGAGGCTACATCATTTAAAAATTTTGCAGTGTCTTTATAACCCATATTAATAAAAAAATCGAGCACTAGAAGGTGGGCACACTTATGTGTTTTCTCAGTAAAAAGGGGATAGTCATTATAGAGACACCCAAGAGATTATATAGTTATAGATCCAAACTATCATTTTGGTTTCACCATTATCAAATCCTAGGAGGCCTGTACCCATACCTATCATCCCTAAGATATACCAAGCTAGGATACCTTCCCCTATAATAAACATCCCACTCATGAATCTTCCTATGACTCAACATTGGTTACTCACATCTACTGTTACCATCCCTAAGGACCAACTTGATCTACCAAGGAATCTAAAATATATATTTTCCTATCTTCTCCCCTTTATGTGGGAGGATGGAAGAAGAACACATCAAAGATTAAGGCCACTTTAAGGTTAATGAATGTAATCCATTAGGATGTTTCATGTAGGCTCTTTCCATTTACTCTGTATGATTCATGTTATGATTGGTATCTCAATTTGTATGAAAATTATATCACCTCATTAAATGAGTATTAAAACATGTTTATTTCATAATTTAGACAAGTGAGTAATCCAAGCATGGTATATTAACTCTTTACTAGCATGAAGAGGTAACCTAGATACTAAATCTAGGCGTTCAATGCAATATTATAGAATATGTACAATTGATTGAATATTGATTATAATCTAGACATGAATCTGATGCTCAAGATATACAAGAATGCCTTAGATTCTATTACTATAGTTTTCTTTCAAAGATTTGCCACTATAGATTCTTTAGCTTCATGAATTTTAGGAAGCTATTAATATCAACAAGCATATCAATCCATATATTAACACTCATAATATATGGTGCTAAGGATTTAATAATGGAATGCCATCTTTGAATATAATTTCACATGTTAATTATAACATGTCACATTCAATTAGAATTAGTTGTACACTTTTCCTCCTATGATGTAGCAAATAAAATATAAAAATTATTATTTATGGAATAATCAATTACAAAGGAATGGACACCATCATAATCAACATTAGACTCACACCAATGTAATAGTCATTTAAGGTTTTGCTTACAACAAAGCTAAATTAGATTTTATGTAAAGAATGGTCTAGAAGTTGAGCAGTGATTTATTAAATATGCAAAAAATGATGGGTAATACCACTAGTCAAAATCAAACCTATAGATCTAACTTTCTAAGATACAACTAGCCTTGTAATATGCCCACCAATAATGTAAAACAATAATAGTCTAATAATCTACCAGAAGTCAATATCATAGAGACAACTTTGCCCAATTAGTGTAGGGTCCATAACACATCACATCATGGAGAATTGGACTATATAGAGTTTTTTACAGCCTTTGAAATCTTTTAGAGAGAAAGTATTAGACAAGTTTAAATGATGAATCCTTCAAATCTCCCTCATGAATCTACCCCTTCAATTTTAACTATGGTCTTTGAAATCTATGAGTCTTCCTTCCCCAATGAAGATGATAATATTCTAGAGTATAATTTTGAAGAAATACAAGAGTTCTATAATTTCAATAGGAACAATTATAACATAAGGAATAGGTATCCATTTAATACTTACACTTATCCCAATAATATAGTTATTCCTCTAAATCCCAAATTTGATAATAATCCTCCTCCCCTTAAAAGAAATGATTAGCCTCATCTTAGAGAGGAAAAAAATAATGTAGGATACAATATTGTTGAGGATATGAATAAAATTAAGGACAACTCATAGATTTCAAAGACCATAGTTAAAATTAGTCTTCCTTCATGAACTAACACAAAATAAAAAGTAGGAGATCTTATATAAGTCCATCACAGGTAACTATGTTGCATAAAAGTCTAAGACAACCAACACAAATTTTATAGACATAAGTAATCCTGAGATTCCTCTATTCTTGATAATAATTTAGGTATTTGGTAAGAATATACACAATTATCTGGTAGATTCTAGAGCCTTAACAATAATAATGCTAAATTTTATTTGTCAAAATCTTGGTTTGACTTAAATCCATCCAAGAGGATTGTGTCACAGCTAGATAAAACAATAGTTCCTATATTGGGAGAACTTAATGATGTAAGATTTTAGGTTGCCTCAAATCCTAGACTATAGATGACTATCGACATCTTGGTAGTGGATATTACTAAAGGATATAAATTGTTGTTGATCATAGATTGGTTAAAAATGTTAAATTGATATCTTCCCATGGAATTTTTACATATTTGGTTACCTTGGAGAGTTATTTTCAACTAGATTAGGATCAATTAAGAGCCAAGGATGAAGAATCCTATTATAGAGTACAATACCATTGATAAAGAGGTAAGTTATAAGTTTCCTAGTCTTGTAATTTATACATTTACTATGAGATGTGAAGTACTAAAAAAAATATAGGGCCCTTCTAAAATTTGAACCCTCCATTTAGATAGAAGAAGATCCAAATAATGATTAGGCACTGATATCAGGCTGATCAATCAATAAGGAAATAAATTTTTAGCAACATATAGGCTCTAATTCCCATTCACCAATAATAGAGTAGAGTATGAGGCCCTAATTCTTGGATTATATTTTTCCCTGAAGAACAATGTCAAAGAACTATTGGTATATAGGGAATATGAACTTATGATTAACTAGGTCATAAATAAATATCAATGTAAATTGTCATATATAATGAAATACAAACATAGAGATAGATATAATTGAATCACTTGAAGTTTTCAACATAGTAGCTATCTCTAGATAACATAACCAATCCACCAATTCACTAGCCACTTTAGTAGTAAATTTTTCACCCCTTTAGGAGTAAAAAGTCTAGAAGTTCTCCATTAAATTGGTACCTTCTTTGTCAGTACTAGACAATTTTGAAAATTTTAAATTATTTGGTGATGCCTAGCAGATTGTTTAAATTTTGACAAATTTAGGATATTGCAAATCTTAAATAATTGATGATGAGAAAAGAAACCATAGGTTCCATGAAGAATTTGATGAATAAAGTGTAATCCAATTAAAGGATAATCATATCCCATTGGGAATAGTTTCCTTGAAAAGGACACTTGATATAGATACTCAAGCATAATCATATAGGTAACTCAAAGTTAATGAATTTGAATTCAACTCAAAAAATGTAGGTGATGAGATAGATTCACACTTTGTCAATATTGGATTAAACTATACACTAGATGAAAGGTGAAAGGTTAAGGAGATGATTTTTAGGTATAAACATGTAATTTCATGGACTTATTATGACTTATGAATATTCATCCCTAAATTCATCACCCATACGATTCTACTCAATCCTAATCATAAACCACTTAGGAAAAGGCAAAGGATAGTTAATACTATATTTGAACCATTAATTTAGAAGGAAATAGAGACACTGATAAGTGATAGGATATTTCTTCCTATTAGGCATTCAATCTATGTGGCCAATCTAGTTCTGGTAAGAAAAAAGAGCATTAAAACCAAAATATGCATCAACATTAAGAATTTGAATAAAGCTTATGATAAGGACAATTATCCTTTGCCCTCCTTATATGAGGTAATATAAACTATGAATGGGTCTGAAATGATGTCTTTCATAGATGTATTTCTAAGCTATAATCAAGTGCTATTTGAATTAGAGGATAAGATGAAAATGGCATTTACTACAAAATCAGGAACATATGCATACAAATGAATACTATTTGGGCTGATCAAGGTTGGATTTACTTTTCAAATATCAATGTATCATATATTCTAGGTACTAATAGGCAAGTTCATAATCATATATATGGATAATCTCACTATTTTCTTTAAAAATAGAACTAATTATAGAAACTAGAATACTACACACAATGATTATAAATATTAAAACACCCCTAAATCAAACCATTACCCTACCTCTAACCATGACCCTAAGTAAATTCAGCTAACTAGCTAAACTAACTCACTAACATACCCTTTTTACCAAACTTGACCTTTTACACTTGACTGTCTATGGTCACAGTGACCACCAATGGTCACCCTAACCACCAATGCTTAGGTCCCCACTACCTAACCACTCAAACTTGGTCTATGTGAGCCAAAACACATAAACATTTAATTCATGTAGTGAGGTAATGCGTCAAGAATTAAATTTGTGTAATGATTTTCACCCCTTTTATAACCTACACCTCCATCTCTTTTTCCTATAAATTTGAGTAAGAGGTGGAAAAAGGATCCATTGACCCAAGAATTCATCTATTTAGCAATTAGTTTATCAACCAATAGACATTAGGAGCTATCAAACCTCTTTGCAAGTTATCCCTTCAACAAGTCAGCAACCATGATAGAGACCCAAACCTCTACCCAAATTATTCATTAAGCAAAGTATTGTTACTCTACCAAAATTACTCCAAGATTAGCTACTAACCATCAAACAACCAATTAAGTATATTTATAGTTTTCAAGTTCTAATAACTTGGTTTTTGACTCAGACCCCTCTACCTTCCCTTTGAATCCAACTAGATCTTCAACATCTTATTGTATTAATTCTACAACTCCTTTATAAACATACCTAGATTTCATAAGAACCATTGACAGTCACCCTGACCTCTAATGGTCACCTTTAACCACTGATGGTCTCCCAACCATCAATGATCGACATAACCGTAGATGGTCACTCTAACCATTGATGGTCACTTTTGTAATAAATAACAAGTAATTTCCACCTACTTACCCTTAGTGAAATTCCACTTTCTAACCCTCTACTTATTCATAAAACCCCCACCTATTTTATGAACCCAACTTAACCTATTCAGCATTAGTATTAATCTACTATTTTCTTAATTAGTCTATTTCCTTTATCAATAATTTATTTCTTCTTGTATTCTCTTTCAATCCTTTTTATCATTTGATGCAAGTAATTCATTTCTATTTCTTTCAACTTAACTATTTTAAGACTATGTATTGATAGCCTCCTAGTAAGCTCATGTTTCTTGAATCTAGCTCATGATAGGCAATCCACCTTGCTACCCATATAACAAACCATTTATATTAGTGCTTTCTTATATACAGGTCATTCTTACCAAGAGAAAGAGGATCTCTCCACATCTATCTGGATCACATGCATAGAAATGAACTAGTTTTTCTACTACACCTATAATTAGTTTTTTACTTCTATTAAATAATAAATGAAAAAAATTGAGAGAAACATTATGGCATTCCTAGTGGCACCTAGTAGCATTTAGGTGCCCTTTTATTCCTTTTTTTATGTTCATATAAAGAAATCAAAATTTATTTTGGGTATAAAACAAACCTTGCATACTTTGTTTGTTTGCATGTTTAGCTTATTTAGTTAAATTAAAAGTAAAATAATCAATCATAGTTTCACTTATTTATCACACACCTTAAAAAAACACTTAAATCAATTAAACATAAAAATAATTGACATAAGGCCCAACTAGGGTTTCATCTCTTAATGGATCACCTTCACCCTTTGGATATCTTACTTAGAGGTCATTACCAAGAAAATAAACTAAAACATAGCTCTCTCGTTGAGTCTAAACTCTAGAAATCAGTATATATTGGCTAATCACCTAACATCCTTATCACTTTGCTATGTGAAGTGATTGGGTAAGCCCTAATACCAAGCCACATTTTTATTTCCAACAAAGATCCTTTTAGAGATCCTTAAACACCTGAAACAACCATAAACTTCTTTTCTAGTTCTTGTTCTATAAACTAATTTCTTCTTCACAATTTCCAACTAAGGAATAAAGTAAAAGTGAGATAAAAGGTACACTAAGATTTTAAATTCACTATAGTGTATTTTTTATTGCCCTGAGATATTTTTTTGTTTTCTTTTTGTTTAACTAGTGATCTTTCTTTTATTTCTTTCTATTTCTCACATGGTATTTACTAGACAATAGTTGAGGAACCAAACCAACCAAGAGCCACCTTCCTCTTTTTATTCCTCTATAGAGTATACCTAAGATGTTGAGGGTTCTCCCCATCCTTTTACTCCCACTACCATGCCTCAGATAATTATCCAAGGTGATGCAAATTTCACCACCTTCCTTGATAACAACCTCATTGCCCTTCAACATTATTATTATCACCTAAATACACCTAATATGGAGATGGGAAAATATTCTCCTCACTCAAGTGACACAATGGCACCACCCTAGGGTTGTGGGTATCTCTATTATGGGGTGGATCCCTAGATTAGGGACTAGCTCCCCTTCATGCATCATTTAAGCTCATATTCCTATTGCTAATAACTTGGGGAATGAAAAGGTTTAAGAATAGAATGAAAAGTAAACCTATTCTAATATAGGTTATGCACCAAATATTTTCTCTACTCACAATCTTGACATGTACTTTGAACCAAGAGAATCCTAACATACACTATATCTATAACAACCTTCTTCTTACATCAATATTTCAACATGGGATCTTGGAATTGGCTTAAGATAGGAAGACTTAGATAATAATAATTATAGTACACACTATTGGAAAATATATCAACTACACCTGAAACTCCACCCGATACTTCTTTTTTTGCTATAAAGAGAAGTCTTTCAACTCACAAGGTACTAGGAAAATTTACATGTGAAGGTAGGTTAAGATAAACTTGCACAAGATAATAACCATAAAATACACTTAGAGAATGCTTGAATGAGGTAAAAATTATACATATTTATAGATTTAAGAAAAAAAATTTATAGGGATTCACCATACCCAACTGGAGTTATCCATACAATGGCCAAAAGGGCCCAATTTATAGAGCTTGGAGAAAGAGAGAGAGAGAAGGGGAGCCCAAAAGGCACAAGTAAATGTGTCACCAAGTGAAAATTAGTTATAATTGCATGTGGAAGATATGTGGGGTGATCTATGCAATGTCATAGAAGTATAGTTGTCCAAAAAAGTAATAAGGATAATGAAAAGTGGCACAAAACTTGCACTTTTAACATAAGAAACTACTTGCATGATGTGCCTTCCAAAACTACCTTTATCCCTATATATGGTTAGGTCTGATGGTTGGTCTAAGCAAGAGGGGTTTAAAAAAAGTCCCCATATTCATTTTATTGATCCTTGACCATCCCTATTCTTTTGTATATGCAAAATCATTCTTAGTAGACTCAAAAAGGATATTTTCCATGCACCTTCTCCACTTGGCATTCAAAACTCCTCAAAACCTAAAAACTGATCTATGAAAAAGAGGCAATGACACTTTTTCAAAGTTTCCCATATCATCAACTTCAAGAAAAAAACTTTAAAAGGCTTCCTTAATTACTTTTCACCACTTTCCCCAAGGGTTCACTAACTGGCTCACTAGACTAGCTAAAAGTGAGGACTTGGTTGAGGAACTTATAGGATGATTCATGAGATTAGTTGAATTTTTTGGAGTTATCTCAATTTTATATATTTTCCTCAAAGTTTTTTTCCTCTCCTAAATCCTCATGTAGATTGTACAATACTCAAAATGGTCCAAAAATCCATATTTTCATCTAATCCATATAGTTTCATAAAAACCAAGTAAAATTTCAAAAAACTTAGAATGTATTATACAAATTTACTTTTATACACTTGGCCTAATTTTTTCATCTTGTTGCCTTACCAAATCAATTTTACCAGATAGGTCACTATGAGGGTTTTTCAAGGGTTTTGAGTAACCTAGACTCCTAAACTTTGTTCATAAAGGTAAAAAATTGAAAAAATATAATAATTACATTTTTGACCTCTTAATTACCACCTATAAATTATCCAAATTTCTTAGGTTCCCATGCAATCATCCATGAGAGATATGAGTGATGGAAGTTGACCTTCATGTTGCTGTTGTGCTTCTTATGAGGTTTTTAGTAGGTCTAAGGTTAGAGATGGATTCCTATGAAGTTTTCTCACCAAAAAAATCACCATCTCCTCTATTTATTACCTAAAAACATTTTCAAATAATTTTTGGAGATCACTAAGGGGGAAAAATGGGAATGACCCTTGCTTTGGGATAAGAGTTATGCCTTGCCAACATGCCTATTAGCACATTGTGAACAAAAGGACCATAAATATCAATTTTAATAAATTAATTAATAATTTAAACATAATAATTTACCCCCTTAATCATAATATAAACCTCATAGTGATTTTATAAGGTTATAACTTGAAGTGACCTCTCATTTGGGGTTGGATTTGCATGTTTTCCCACTAGGTCTACCTACAGACATCCTTGTGTAAATAATTTACTTAGCATAAAAGAATTATAGGTTATTTTATAATTTCCATATATATTTTATATAATTATAAAAACCTCCTTTAATCGTTAAATTGAGCATAAGCCCTCCATTCTTCACTTTTCCCAAAAACTGCCATTTTCTTCCATGCAAGGAGTGACCCACCTCTAAGACAAAACAAAGGCATATTTACCTATTTGTATGGGAAAATTGAATATTTTAGGAGCTCCAAAAGTTATTTATGACCCTTTGGACCAATGTTTTTGGTTATATTCCATGTCTAATGGGTATAACAAACTCTATATTGCCAAATAGGGGTCAAAAACCTTATTTTTTCATGTTTTTGCTCAAAACTCCATGTAGTTGCTACCTCCTCATCTCCTTCATGATTCTCAAAATATTAAATATTTAAACCATCCATAATTCAATCTCATGAATATTTTTAAGTCTTTAGATAGCCTATTTTATATTGAAACCCCCTACTTACCCTTTAAAATAAGGTCCTCTTAGCCTAACTGTACAAACTCTATCAACTCTTGCATGGGTGAAAAGGCTATTAGGCATGTCATGAGTGTTATAATCATGAAAAATCATTAATTTTATATAATTAATAATGTTATAATATTTGTATATTTATCATCTTTATCTTCATTCTTGCATTAGGGTAATTCTTCATCTTTCACCCTTGTCCCTGT
This sequence comes from Torreya grandis, assembly GCA_037957365.1. NCBI lineage: Eukaryota > Viridiplantae > Streptophyta > Pinopsida > Cupressales > Taxaceae > Torreya > Torreya grandis. The sequence continues at coordinate 630,711 of JARHVA010003506.1, read as the reverse complement.
TTGTTAGGACTTGAACAACCTTCATTTGAGCACATTAGGCTTGTGAGGATCATGGGAATGAATTTTAGAGAGGTAATTTTATCCATTTAATATAAATAAATGTTAAATTACTTTTTCAAAATACTCCATGCTCCACATATTCTCTCACGGTTTGATTGTGTTTCACCTTCTATACAAGATTAAGACACACACCTATAGGCCTGTAGGTTGTTAGGTTATGTTTATAACCTAAAAAAGGAGGTATACCATATTTAATTTATTTTATTGTTATAATATTAATCTATTTAAATATATATAAGCCTCATAATTATCACAAAGTACTCTTTCCACCTTGAATAGATATGTCCTCCACTATGATTAGCTATAGGTGCTTATTTCTAGGCCGGTAGGTTGCCTTAGAGCATTTAGATCATATTTCACCTTGTCAAGGATTTTTTATCTTGTATATAGTTTGTTATAATTTAAAATTAGACATATAATTATTTTAGGATTCCTTGAACTATCCTTTTGTGAAAATATTTCAAATAGTGTCCTCACTATCTCTCTACCCTGTGTACGAACATGGGATGGCCTAAAAGATTCATCTCATGAAATATCCTCCTATTTAATTAAATAAGTGATAAATACTAATTTTTATAGTAATTTTAATTATTTCCTCTAATTTTACATGTTTATAACTTTCACTCACATGAAAAATATTAACCTTCCCTTGGAATCTTGTAGATACTAATACTCTTTTTCATTGTTTCCCAGCTATTTTGGGAGGTTTCAAAATCCACCTTATCCTTCTTGTATCAATATAAAAATTGGAAGAGGTGTTTTTTTATGTGGGAATGCAAAATTATCATAATATTTTATCCTAAAACAATCACACCTCCACTTTATGGAAACCAAAAGAACCCTTAGGTCCTCTGTTTGGTGTGTTTAGGGACTAAAGAACAAAACTCAATCATCCCTTTTATTTTGAAATATTTATTATCATTAGGTCCTTGGTGAGTGAATTATAATATTTTATGTATAAAATAATACATATAACCTTGAATAAAGGACCCTATACCATCTCCATCTTCCATAGTTTGAAACCTTATGAGAATGATTATGAAATTATACCATTTACATGACATTAAAAATAGATATATAATTTTACAATTCCTTTATGTTTTCATGGGTAACTTCCAAACAATGTTTGTAGGTGTACTATTTTGAGAAGAAAATCTTAACTTTAACCCAAAGTGGAAGACAAACCTATATAAGGCTTCTTTACATTATTGATTCCTTTAAAACAAAATTAGGGGTGGTTACATTATTTAACTTGAGTGAGTATAATATTTTCCCATCTCCTCATTGGGTGCATTCAAGTGACAATATTTTGTAGACATATCTAAACTTCATTCCCAAGAAACCCATACAAAGCATTAAATGCACCATTTAGACCCTTGAAATGAATCCAAATGACATGATATGATAATGAAATGAGTTAATAAGGTTAATATAACATTTATATGAATTAATTGACCTATAAAACACTGTATGAAATTTTATTAGACCCACTCATATGCCTAAAAATGAATTTTTCAACTAGGGGTGCTCTATTTTGACCTAAAAGTCAAAATTTGTCAATAAATTGGTGACTCATAGGGGTAGTATGCCTATTATAATAAATAAAACAATATAATTATTAGTATATTTTGATTATGGATTAATTTAAGGACTAAGACAAATAAGATATCTTGACCATTGACTCAAACCCTGATCAACAAGACAACCATTGACTACCTCAAACACACAAAGGAAAGAGACATACAACAAAGACTAAAGAAAACACACATGTTATACTTATCACTTAGGTAAAACAAACATAGTATAAAGGAAATGAATATATAAATTTCTCTTTATTATACCTCACTTATTTCATTAAAATAGAATTAGCTTAGGTTTCCTTCCTCATTAGATGAGTGAGGGTGCTAGGCATGCTTCTTCTTAGATGGGGTGTTAGATGACTCATGATTCCTCTTTGATATTTTTCATTATTCATGATATAACGGAGACATATCCCATGTATTTTAAAAGTATTCAAGGTCCTCTTGAACCTAAAATCATGGCTTAATCTACCGCCCCTTCATCTTAACATGAAAACATTTGAAAATCCATGTATGGAGTAGCTTGTTGCAAGTTTATCTCTCCTTGAAGGATCTAATAATCCTTTTCCATTCTCATAATTTATTAAAAATCTTCATGGAGAATTGTATCAGAACCATTTGAAGGTGTTTCTTGATTTCATTCTTCATGAATATTATTTTAGGTGGTTGCATAGGTGGATGTAGATACAAGCTCCAAGTTACCTTCCAAAGGCCTAAAATCATCATATATTGGTCTACTATGATCCAAATTCTATCCATGATTTTTATCCTCAACATTTATTTATTCTCTCTCATCTTGATCTTGCTTGTCTAGGAGCTTGGGTCTTTTCCTTCTCTTCATACTATACATGTCCTTTTGAGCCACATCTTATTGCTTTCCATGACTAGTCAGCTCCAAGGGATTTGTAGGTTTTTTGAGAGGTTAAAATTAATTTCATATGATCTCAAATATTTTCCATAGGTCATCATCCTTTGGTTGTCCTGGATCATGAAAAGGAGAGATAAAAAGGACATTTCTTCCACATCTTTAGAGTCCAATAGAACTTTTTCTAATGCGTATTTACCAACACAAGAGGAATATTATTTCATGTCCTAACCACCTAGATTATCCCAAAAATCACATAGACCTTCTTAATCCTGAATCCAAAATAATATTTCAATCTCATCCTCCCTCCTAGTGACATCAATCTTAGGTACTTAAAAAATAGGGATCTTAGCCAAAGGGGATTCCCAAGTAGCAAGAGAATTCTCAAAATTGGGAGGGAAAATTTTATTAGTTGAAAGGGGAGGAAGTATTGTTTTAATATCTTCTTGAGGAGGGGTGGAGGGATTTGAATGGTTCTAAAAGTCTCTTCCCTAATAACTTCTCCATTTGAACATGACTTGTTATTTTCCTCATAGGCTATCATCACATCTTTCCATGTTGGGAAGGTGGGTTTAGGGATATTTTCATGGTATTGAGAGGCTGATGAAGGGTGAAATATATGTTTAGGAAACTTGGATCTTCCTTGGGATTTTCACCTTGATTACAAGTTGGAGAAGTAGGTTTCATCCACATCTGATTTTCCATCTCAATTTCCATTTCAAGGTGAGCTTCAAAACTTAATTTTTATTTTCAAAATATTCTCTAAATGTGATATCATAATCCATCATGATATATTATTTCCCTTAGCCACTTTATTTAATGGGTTTCCAAGAGGAAATTTTTTGGGAAAAGGATAAAGAATTTGGGATACCTTAAGGCTACCAAAATGGAGCCTATTCATAAGCTCTCAACCTTTCTTATAGTTTGAATATCAAAGCACAAATATCAATCATATAATTATAAATACATGGATAACTAGATTTATCTATATGGATCCATTCCTTTTCAACTTTCTCCAAATCTTCCCTCACACTCTTGACACAAATACTAGGGATAATTTGACCACAATCACACCTATTATCAAGGTCTAACATATATTATTGGTAACCAAGGAGACTTATTTTTAAAATATAAATGGAATGGCTTGGAGGATATCTAATTGGTCTATATTTATCATAAAATTAATAGGTTTGGTCATTGACAACATATGCTTGATGAGTATCATGACAAGGCTGGACAAGAACTTGCTCATAATCAAGAAGAAGAGGCAAAACTAGACATAAATCCTCAAATTGTTTTAAAATAATCTAAAACTAAAAAATATCCATGAATCACTTTAGAAAAGTGTATGGAACAAGAAAATAACTTCAATTGGTATACTTGGGCTGCTTAGCTAGTAGATATGTATGTGGAGTCACCATTGATGTTTGTTAGAATTGCCTCCAAAGGTTGATGTCTTGAAGAGATTACCATATATCCTTAATTAATGGAATAAATAGTCCCAATAAGCATTAATAAAACTATTTTCACTTGCACAAATCCCAAAAAACCCATACAAAGCATTAAATGCACCATTTAGACCCTTGAAATGACCCCAAATGAAATGATAGGCTAATGAAATGAGTGACTAAGGTTAATATAACATTTAGATGCATGAAGTGACCTATAAAACACCTTATGAAAATATATTATACCCCCTTATATGCCTAAAAATGAATTATTTAACTATGGATGCCCTATTTTGACCTACAAGTCAAAATTGGTTAACAATTACCTCAACACCTTATCTCACTGCCCCTTTGATTAGGTTCCTCTTAGTGATCCACCTTATGGGATGCATCCACATCTTATGGTTGACACTACCTCTACCCAAGCTATGACCACTCAAGAATCTTAATCCACTAATAATCCACCTACTACCTTCACCTAAAATTAATCAAACCACCCAACCAATAACCAAACACCCCCTATATCCACCAACAACTCCTTTAACATAGGGGAAACCTTACCTTTATTTACCCAAACCCCACCTATTGTGGGGACATATTTTACCCATATTGACACTATTACCCTTATAACTACCAACCCACCAATATCCACCCAACTTCAAAATATGGTCATTTACATACCTTCTACCCTTCCACATATTAGTATTAGAGTCACCACTCACCCCCAACCAATTAACTCATCCATACCTCCAACCGAATCCATATCAATTCCCTAATGTAGCAATATGACCATACCTCTAAACTGACCAACATCAACTCAACCAATACCTCTGACACCTTACCTACACTATGTTCCTAATCCACAAGGATACATATCTCCACCTTCTACCCAACCTTTTGTTCCCATTAAGTTTTATGTTGGATCATCCCAACCCTCAGTGACCACATACCAACATGTGGAATCTTCTCAAAATTATACCAATTATCCATATATTTCATCCACTGAACCTCAATAAAACCTACCATAAAATTATGGAACTACCCAACCCCAAACAAATTTGGTCAAAATGCTGATGGATAAAATGACTAACCTAGAGTCATCTATCTCTAGGGCTCACAACATCCTATTCTATGACAAAATATATAATAAACATATTCACCCATTTATCCCTATCCAACCTTTCCCTCCTTAATCATAATCACCTAAATTTTCTAAATTCCAAAGCAAGGAGGACCCCCAACAACACTTAAGAGTGTGTAAGCATCCTTGTTACTTAATTTCCTATGATGATGCTCCTCTCCTTCACACATTTCCTATGTTTGTATTTGGACTAGCATTAGATTGGTATAGTACCCTCACTAAGCACTCCATATTATCCTTTTCCTAACTCACCCAAACCTATTTATACCACTTCTCAATTAATATATCTAAAAATGTCTCCATCATTGACCTTTACTCCATCAAGGAGTTTGATGATGAATCAATTGCCAATTTTGTAGCTATATGGAGAGGTCTCATCAACCAGCTCTCTTTTTCATTGCTCCAAACTGAGTTGATTGAAATTTTCTCTCAGGCTTGTGCCAAACACATCACCCCCACTCTACAAGTTCAAACCTTCAAAACTTTTTATGAGGCTTTCACCATGGCACACAAACTATAAATTAGATCCATCAATGAGGGGAAGTTAAAAATAAGAAATATAAACCCTAGATTCAAATTGAATGACCCTTAACAATCCAAAACCACCAACCAATCCAATTAACCCAAAACCAAACCAATGGTAGAGACATAAATATAATTGTCCTTAAAATTACCCAAACCTTAGTTGTTAACCAATGCAACCAGACAAAATCCTCTAACTCTTCCAATCAACAAACATAAAATCAAAAATGGGCTACACCAAAATAATACACTCTGTTATGAGAGTTATATGCTTTGTTTTTGGACAAGTTTCTCAAATACAACATCATATAGCATTCCCCATCAAACCTACCCAATAATTCCATTCTTCTAACCCTATGACTAGTTGGTATAATGAGAATGATTTATGTGCTTTATACCATGGCATTAGATATGACATTAGTAGGTGTAACAATGTAAAAACCATTATCCAAAACTTGATTGATAAAGGAGAAATTGTATTAGATAATCCTAATTCACCCCCAAATTAGTCACTCAACATCTTTTGATCACCGTTTCCCAATGATGTCCCTTCTACCAATCATGATGATAAGAAACTAGAATCATCTCACGCTCATGAGGTCCACATAGTTAATGTAAATATTAGTGAACCTATCATTGAGGAAACCATTGCCTCAATTACCTCTTCCTCCACTTCACTTATTTAAGTGGTGGAATCACCCTCCATTCCTCTGGATACCAACTAAAGGAGACAACCACATCCACTCCTCCAATTGATGAGGTAAAAAACTTACCTACCTCTCCTTTAATATAAATACCAAGGGAGATAACCATTGCCATCACACATTCCTCCCCCATCATAGAATTACCTTCTCTCTCTTTAGAAACCATTCATAAAGAGAGATCACCTTATATACTCCTTCCATGGAGGAAACATCTTCTTAAATCTTGGATCATTTCATTGAAAAAATGGGGAAGAAACTATTCCCTTACCTCAACCTATGGGCCTAATCTTTGAATCCAATGACCAATGAACCAAACAATTTATAAACCCTTCTCTAGACTATTCCAAAGCCTAAAATACTCATCTCAACCTAATTTGGATCAAGCCACCTTCTATCACCATCTTGGGATCCCCTATCAAACAATCATCAAACTTTTACCTCACTTTCATCCATCATTAAAACCATCATCACCTTAATCCATTAGTCAAACACCTCTCCTTCTAAAACCATGAAATAACCATCCAAACCACCTCCATCAAAAATTATAAAATCACCTTAAACCTCTCTAATAAAACCTATTAGGAACCTAAGGATAATTCATACTCCTATCCTTACCCACCCATCTCTAAAGTTGGACTTAATCCCATTTATTCCACCAAATAAAACATTAACCAAACTAATCAAGAAGGTGGAACAACCTAAACTCCCACCTAGAACTAGAACCATACCACCCCTTCTCTTTTACCTTCCATCTTAGGACCCCATCCTTATTCCATATTAGAAGCCTATCCTTCTATCAAAAAGGTAAAAAATTCCAAAAATACCTAAAATAAACTTCCTCATTTTATTATACCTTTACTTACCCCCTTTAAAACATCAAAATCCCCATCTTTTTATAAAAACTATCTACCTCAACCTACCCACCTATCTCTAAACCTTCATCATCTCAATCATCCAACTCTAAATATTTCACCTTTAAAGCTTCCACCTCAAAACCACCCAAAACCAAACAACCCCAACCAAACCCACCTACAAAAACCATTCTACCACGCATAACACCCACATTGAATATTACTTATAAGAAGGCTCCCACCTCCAAAACCAAAATCCCATCACCTTCAACACATTTGCTCAAATATTATATAACCATTTTATAAAGGCTGTTTCAAAATTCCTCTTTAAACCTACCACCTATTAAACCCTTGGATCCTTCAAGTCCTAAACCATCTTGGTTCAATGATAATTTAATCTACTCATAGCATAGGACACCTAGGCATGACATGAAGAACTAAAAAACTCTCCAATCACTTATCCATAACTTATGGGATAAGGATGATATATTATCATATGAAACACTATTGAGCCCATTGTTAACCCAACCACCAAACAAATCTATCAAACACATACCCACTAACACACTCTCATCTAAGAGTTAAGAGGAACTAAAGCACCCTTCTCACAGAACACTTCCCCCCATCCACAATATACATATGATCACCCAATCTTGGTCTCATAAAAAAGGATAAGGGAAAGCCCAAAGTGTCCATTCCAAGGATATATTCTTCCACACCTCAACCTTTAAACCAAACTCAAACACTTTCACCTTCACCTTCTCCAAAACCCAAAATATCCATTTTAGGTGCCTCTCCCTCCAACCCTTCTAAATTTATCCAATGAGTAGTTATAAAGTAGATTCACTAAACCCCAATGAATATGAGTTCAAACAAACTAATCAACACCTCACCCCATCACCACCAAGTAGTAACAAAAGCCTTAAAATCCATAGAGGTGTAACCTGAAGAACCTCAACATATAGCCTTTGTCAAAACTCTTCATCTTTTCACCCTTGTCACATTCAAGGATTTAGAAATACCTTCTATCCATTTTGAATATCTTGATCCACCTCTCCTCATCACTGCATACATCAATCAAACCCACATCAAAATCATGATGATTGATGGTAGAGATAGTATTAGCATTATCTCCTCCCATGCTTATGACCATCTCTAGATGCCAAATAATATCATGTCAAAAACCTCAATGGTCCTTGATTCCTTTTACGATACTATGGACATAACCTTGGGAGTAGTCATCCTCCACATTTGCTTAAGACCTCACATACTTTATGGTTCTTCTTTTTATATAAGTTGAACTCCAATAAAATGTCTTACTTGGAAACCCTTGGATCCATGCTATGGGTTGTGTCCCATCCACCTTTCATTAATGTGCCAAATTCAAATATGAGGGTCAAGTCATCACCATAGAAGCTAACCCTAGTTCTTTTGCATCTTGTAACATGACATATCAACCCAATGATGTTCTTATTCTTCACTCATGCACCTCACCACAAACCATAAATAAATCCACCCCTACCATCGATGAAGCTTCAACTAGATCATCTATCCCTTCTTCTCAAATCCCCATAGAGGACCCCTTAAAATTGACATTTCAATGTTTCTCACTGATAGAGTATCATAGTTTAGCCTTGGATGCCTTCCTTACTCATCAATAGTATGGGAATCTTGACCATGATCTTAGTTATAATCCCATTATTAAAACCATCATTCATTTTAATCTTCCCAACCACCAAGCCAACTTCATCTATAGGGGACTTGATCATTCACTTTTTGCCTACTCCACCTCCTCTTCTACCTATCCATTTACCATTGATTTATCCTATTTGGACAAACCAACATTCACTAAATTTTACATTCATAGGTGTGCCTAGAAGGGATTCAGGCCTTGGTCTATATGAACATGGACCCCACAAGTTAACTTTGATCAAAACACATAAACCTCATGATCTTTTTGGCCTTGGGTTCATCCCAATAGAAGAACCTACCAATTTACCCAAACCCATCACCATCATTGAGGAAGATATTCCCTCATCACCAACCCCATCTCTTTACAAGTCTAAGGACTTCAAAACCATCCCTTCTAACTTTTTTTAATCAATACCATTAGTTTTGGCTCCCTAACATATCAAAATGAGGACCAAACTAAAAGCTTTCCTCTGATTCATCTTGAAATGGTAGAAAATGATTCTCCTACAATCCACACCATCCAAAATTAGGATGATGATTCCATTCTCACCTATCTTGGTGTGGGATATTCTTCTATCCAAAAATACCTTCCTCCTAAAAATGAAACCATGTTGAAAAAATAAACTATTGATGTCAACATGGGTACTTAGAATAACTCTCACATTGTAAAATTGGTCAATCCTTAGATTTCAGAAGCAATGAGATTAGCCTTCCTTCCTTTGTGATCAAGGTATAGAATTTGCTTTTTATTATTAGGATATGCCTAAAATCAATCCTTCCAGAACTCTCCACAACATTATCATCCATCCCAATGATAAGACTATTATGCAAAAGCTTCATAAGATACATCTTTACATCACCCTTCTAGTTAAAGAATAGCTTTAATGCCTCTTATCTATCAATTTAATTCAACCCATTAACTATCCCTAATGGCTTTTAAATATCCTCCCCATTACCAAACCCATAGGTGGATTTTGACTCTATACTAACTTTTATGCCCTCAACCTTGCTTGTCCAAAGGATGACTTCCCTTTGCCTAGCATCGACCAACTTGTTAATATTACAACCAACAATGAGATGTTATCTCTCATGGATAGTTTCTCAAGATATAATTAGATATTGATTTCCCCCAAGGATAAACATAAGACTTCTTTCATCACTCCATGGGGAACTTTTTCTTATAGGGTCACATTATTTGGTCTAAATAATTTTAGGGTAACCTACCAACATGTGATGAACTACATATTTCATGATCTCATCTACAAGATCATGTAAGGCTATGTAGAGGACCTCATTAGGAAATAAAAACATCACAATGATCATATAGAAGTTCTTTAAATTATCTTTGAGCACCTAATCCATTTCCATGTCCATCTCAATCCAAAGAAATGCATTTTTGGGTCCTATCTGGGAAGCTTCTTGGCTTTTTCATCTCTCTCAAAGGAATTGAAGTAGACCCTATAAAACATAGAGTAATCCTTGGCATGCCACTTCTAAACTAACTTAACTAACTCTACAACCTCTAGGGGAAGCTCTAATATATCTATCATTTCATCTCTCACTTATTAGATAGATGTCAACCCTTTTACCATATTCTCAATAAAGATACATCCTTTAAGTGGAATAAGGACTATCAATAAGCATTTGACTCACTCAAATAATACGTTCTTTTTCCACCTATTATTATCCCTCCTAAAGAGGACCAACCTATCTACTTTTATACCTCTACAATTGAGAATTCCTTATGGGTAATTATTTCTCACCATGATGAACAAAACAAAGAACAAGTTGTATACTATTGTAGACACCGCAAACGTGTCTGCACCTTGGTCCTCCCCCCTTGGCCTTAAACCCCTATCCTAACCCTTGACCTTGGCCCCCTTTCCACCCTACCCTTGCCACCTTGGATCCTCCCTTGAATCCCTCCACCTTCCCCCTAGCATTTATTAGGCCAAATCTCTTCATTATCTTCCCCCCACGCCCATTTTGGCATCCTCATGACCGTTCTTCCCATACCCCCTCACTCGGCGGCGTGCAAGAATGGGCAGAGGCTATTTTTAGCCTCTGTCCCCATTTTGAGACCGCCGATGTCGGTGACCCTTCGGTTGACATCGGCAAAACTGCCGGCGTCGGCATCCTTCATTACCCTTTTCTGCATCCATTGCAGCCCCCTAGACCCTTGAGCTCGCAAACAGATCTCTCTTGGTGTTTTGGCATTCATCTCGTCTTCGTTTGGACCTCGTGTAACAATAGCAATAGGTGCAAAGGTTCTTCATCAGAGTTCTCTTCTTGCAGAATCCTCTGTGGCTTCAATAACAGCTTCTTCAACTCTTCATTCAGCAAGCAAAAAGGTAAGCAAGTCTGTTAATTGATTCTGTTCTTTAAGTTTTCAGTTATCTGCTATTCCTATTCCCTCCATCCTTCCCCTTGAGAGGATAAAAAGCCTTCTCAGGACCTGTCCTCTGTCCATCCTCCTCTCACATTGTCCCACTCTTCATACCAATCCCAGACAACTCCGTCATCCCCCTTTTGCCAACAATGACCCTGTATAGGGCAAGACCACTCCTCAGTCCATTCAGACCCGTCCCTGAACTTAGTCTTGACCTTGCTCACATCCCGGCCCTGTCCACAGTCTAGAACACATCCCAGACCCGACCACAGGCTACTTCCCCAACCGACGTCGGCAGGATAACCGACGTCGGTAGACCTCTTAACCGACGCTGGCAACATTTCCGACCTCGGCGACTGTCATCAGCCCAACTGCTCCTTTCAGGTAATCATTGGTGTTTTCTTTCATGTCTAATCTGTTTATCACTTCTATATTCTGGCATCTTATATTTTCTTAGTCTTTATTTGTCTGTTATCTGTGGGTTAACCTCCCTTTGAGGAAGTTTTTACACTTCCAAGAACAAGCTTTCGCTTGGCAACCCACTGCCTATCTATCTAACATCCTCTTGTCCAAGTTTCTTTTTCTTGCAGGTGTCATTCCTCCACAGCCAAAGAGGAGTGGTCACAAGTGTTTGGATTATGGTGCGCAGTCTACATCTAGGTATTCCTTGCCTCGTCCATCTTCTTTAGTTTCTTTATTCAACTTTTGAATGTAGAAAGTGAATTAGCTCAAGAAACATTCTGGCACACCCAGTGGGACCCTAGGTTTCTCCTGGGTCCCTTTTCCTCTTCATTCATTTAGGAGCATTAGGTTCTTACCTTTTCTCCTCTTTTGCTTCTTCTCAATGACACTATAAGCAGGACTAAAATGAATCTTTCTTCCTTGCATTTCTAGACTAGTCTAAACATCATACTCTCGACTCTTTCTCAAAACTTGTCTTCATCACAACATCACATTTCGACTTGAGCATTAAAACACTTTGCATTCATTTCTGCTTGTGCTTGCATCTTCGTAGTCCACATCTAGTAACTTAGACACATATTGAATGAACCGTAGACACTTGATGTTACACTACCAAACCACATGCACTAAACGAACATAAAACTTACCTGAGACAAGGCCCGACTGGGATTTCATCCCCCAGCGGATACCTTACCCATCCCGGTGACCCTACTTGGATTTCATCACCAAGGGGGAAGCCCACTCCGTTCTCTGGCGGAGGATAAACTCTAGGTGAGGTATATCTTGGCTAAGCGAGACCAGCTAACCATTGGAATCGTGAAGTGAGGGGAGCTTGCTCCTTAGCACCAGGCCACGTACCAGACCCTAACACAAATTTTTGAGCACCTAAAACAACACCTGAAACCATCTTTAGACCACCTTCTTCTAGGACCCATTTTTCAGCCAATCTCCCCAAACATCCATCTAAGGCATAAGCCACAATTTCTAAGGTTAATTCCTAGGATTTATCGCTTAGGCTTGTCTATCTCTCTCTATTTTCCTCTTCTCATCTGATTGTTTGAGTATGTGAGGAGGCTTTCTTCTTTGTTTTTCCAAGAATCATCAAACCTTTTGGTTCTCTGGAAGACACAGTCATCGACATCGGTTCTGCCACCGACATCAGCCTTCTCTGTCACCGACATCGGTTCTACCACCGACGTCGGCCTTCTCTGTTACTGGCATCAGTTATCTGACTGACGTTGGCCAAATTTATTACTGACATCGGTTTTTATACTGACGTCGGTCTCTATCATTGTCCTTTTTCTTCAAAACCAGCAGCCTGAAACCTATCCCTTCTCTGTCAAAAAACTCCATTCTGGTTTTCTGAGATTGCAAAAACACAGTTTCTAGAACCAGGACTCTCTTCTTAACCACTTTAGCCAACAGCCGCTTCCGTCTATCTTGTCTCTAACCAGTCCTATCATGGAGTTCCACTTGGAGACTGAAAGAACTCCTACAGGACTGACCCCGACCCTGACCCCGACTCAAATTCCCATCATCCCTGAAGGGGACCAAGATTTCGAGAGATTCTTGGACCTCAATACCGTAGCCCTCCAAAACTATCTCACGAGAAACCCAACGCGAGACCTTTCAGGTGACGTGGTGACGACATCCACACCATTCGCCACCCAACCCTTTATGACTCAGCGTTTCGCCTCAACTATTAACCCAACCATGGCCAATACGCAAAGTTTGGCCTCCCCGTCTATTTTTAGACTGACCTCCATTGGGGTTCCATTACCCCCTCAACTACCTGCAATTCAACCAAGTTCTACATCATATCAGAACTTGATTGCCTCGACCCCTCACACTCTTACACCCACAAATATAGGAGTGCCAACCTATCTTTCTACCAGTGCCGCCATTCAACCACCTTTGGTAGTGCCCAGTCAACCTATACCTTCGACCTTCGTAACGCAACCACCTCTAGCCTCCACTTCCGCCCCTGCGACTAGTCATCCATACATTGTACAACCGACTATGTCGCACGCCTCCTCTAACCTCTTCCAAGCACCTTACAACCTAGGGGGCGCTCAACCTGCCAATCCGTCAGCAGATCTTATTAAGATGCTGATGGATAAAATGTCCAGTCTCGAGGCCTCCATTTTTGGTTCAAGCAATACTTTGTCATATGAACAAATTTGCAATGAGCCCATCCATCCTTCTGTCCCTATTCGACCATACCCTAACCATTGGGAGATTCCTAAATTCACTCGCTTTCAGAGTAAGGAAGACCCACAACAACATCTACGGGCATTTAGACATGCCTGTTATCTTATCGCCCACGACGATGCGTTACTTTTACGCACGTTCCCTATGTCCCTTTCTAGCCCTGCCCTTGACTGGTATAGTTCTCTTGCCAGACACTCTATCTTTTCATTCATCCAACTCGCCCAACTATTTCTCGACCATTTCTCAATCAACACTACTAAACAAGTCTCAATCACAGACCTTTACTCCATCAAGCAATTTGACGACGAATCAATTGTCGACTTTGTCGCTCGTTGGAGAGGTCTGATTAACCAGCTCTCCTTCTCTTTACCTCAACCCAAGCTCATCGAGCTCTTCTCTCGAGCATGTGCCAGACACATCTCTTCTACCTTGCGGATTCAGACATTTCGCACTTTTGATGAAGCTTTCATCATGGCTCGAAAGCTTGAACTCTGCGCCCTTGAAGAAGATAAGGTCAAATTGCGTAATACCAATGCAAAATCTACTGACCATTCTTCTTCCAGACCTTCTTCTTCTGCCAACTCCAAGTCCAAAGGAGTGGCCAACACTGTGGTCGTTAGATCACTATCCTCAACAACAATGAATTACTCTCAACCTTCGACATCTTCCAGCATCACCAAACAATTCCAACAACGGTACATTCAGCATTCTTACACTCCACTTGGAGAACCATACGCTTCCATTTTGGAAAAACTTCTCAAGCAGGGGGTCCTCAATCTCCCTCCAATCCGACCACCTCAATTTGACCCTTCAAAGGCCATCCCTACATGGTATAGGGAGGCTGACTTCTGTCCCTTTCATCGCGTCCAAGGCCATGACATCGACAACTGCCAAACTTTCAAAAACATCATCTAAGACATGATCGACAAGGGGGATCTTATTTTAGATAACCCAAACGCCCCACCTAACCAACATATTGACATCTTCAAACAACCATTTCTGAATCATCCGCCTACTCAAAACAACGTCCAGACTTCGACCAATGACCCTCAGGACCATGACATTCACACGATTAGCACTATCTTGCCTCTTGTCCTTGACCAACCTCTTCCATTAAAGGATGAGGAACCTCCTTCCCCTACTAGTCCTCCATCTACCTCTCTTGTATCGGAGGACGCTTTGACCACATCAACGCCATTAAGCCCACCTTCATCCGAAGACCCTACCTTACCTACTCCTCAACTACAAGTAGAAGGCACGATCATCCATGCCCTCTACCCACTTGAGGAGCCAGACTCTCTTATTTCTTCTCCACCAAGAGAAGAACCAGTCTCTCCACCCGTTTCAATCGAGGAAGACCCAGTTGCGGTTTCCTCTTGCCCTTTGCCTGAGATTGTTACATCTCACTCACCTTCATCCACATCCAAACCCAAACCCACAACTAACCTCACCTCACACAATGGTGGCCCTCGACCCAAACACACGAAAGCTACTAGACCACATCGGAGAACTCCTCCCCCACCTTCGTCATTACCTTCAATCTTGGGCCCGCATCCATCCACTTTAATAGGAGTGCTTCCCACTCCCATCCTTCACAGAGGTACATCACCTCCATTACTTCCTCATCCCTTCAGACATACATCTCATCCAAACCTTCGACCTATACCTCTTTCACCTCCCAAACCAACGTCACCAACCCTCACTGTAATAAAGCATCCAGACCCATTAGCAGGTTCATATGTCTTGCTCTTACGGCACTTGTTACAGTCGTCTCGTATCGACCTCCCACCTCTTCGCCAATATCAATCTCTCAGACCTAAACTACCATGGTTCGATGACACTCATATTTGTGCGTATCATCGCACCCCTGGGCATGACACGGAGCATTGTCATGCCCTCAAGGTCGCCATTCGCTAATGTCTTGGGAATGACACCCTTCTTCTCGACCACGTTATCAACAAACCCTCAACACCACCCCACTCATCAACTCTCAGATTAAGACCATCTTGGTTCGACAACTCCACATTCTGCCATTATCATCACACTCTGGGACATGACACTGAGCGTTGTTGCGCTCTTAAAGCTGTCATTCATCAGCAATAGAGAAATGCTTTCCTTCTCACAAAGGACCCTCTTAACCACCCCTTCGACAAAACATCAACCCCAACCCATGCCTCTCCAACCTCATCGCCTAAATCGGGATCTCCACGCCAGACTGTGGTCCCTTTTCCGCCTTTGACCCCCTTATTCGACATTAACACCGTCCATCTGACCACTAAACCTCAACCGACCTTAACCAACCTTTCAAACATTCTCCCTACCCACTGGGGGAATTCATCCTTTATTCAAACCTCGACCAACTATTCAACCCAGTCTCTACCACATATCAATCACTCATTTTATCTTAAAACCTGACCAAGTATCCACCGACCCAACCCCCGACCAATTATTCAACTAGTCTCAACCAAACTTCAACCAAATATCAATCACCCTGACCTCTCGACCAAACATTCAACCTTTCTCAACCAACCAACGACAATGTCAACCAACTTCACATCCATCAATCAACACCTGACCAATCTGGAAAGAGGCAAATGGGGCAGGTTTGCTCCCAATTGACTTGGACCTTAACATACTAGCATGGCCCAAGGTCTCATTAGACCTTAAACCCCTTTTTATGTCTTGCGTCTTCGACCTTTCTTCTGTTAGTCGAGTGCTCCATCACTTGACATTTTACTTGAGCTCGTCCCTTGAGCAACCCCTTATCATTGTCATTCCTTTTCCTATCAACCCTGCTTCCTAACCCTTGTCAACCCCTTTTTTGTCAAGCAGTAATGCTTTGTCCTAATAAAAAGGGGCGTCCTTAAACTTTTACAGCCTTGTCCATGACTCTAAATCAAAACAATCAAAATCAAGATGTCAAAACATATCTATGGTCATAAAATCAAGTCAAAATCAAAAAGATAGACTGCTCCCTCGAAGGACAGCTGTACTATCATTGCTGTATTACTAGACTGATCCCTCGAAGGATAGCTAGGCTAACTTATCAAACATTATAAAGCAAAAATATAGACCACTCCCTCGAAGGATGGCTATGACTAAATCTTGCTACAAACAGTGCCTTTCTTAGAAGCTTCCCACATTGATCAGCTTCGCAACATGACCACTACATCAAAAGACATCTCTATGTAGGCTTCTCGCATCGATCAGCCTGCAGCAAAAAAAAAAAAAAAAAAAAAAACCGGGTCATGGACTTGGCTTGTAGTTGTCTCAGGGTCTCCTATAAAAGGGGCAAGGTTATTCCTACTCTTAAACTGGGTTACCCTATCCTCCTCCTATCACCTGCTCAAGGGACTTCGAGCTCACTTTAATGTTAAAGTGATTTGATTACCATTCTAACTCAACACTGGTCAACGACGTAATGCATGAACGGGGCTTTTGTTCTAATAACCCCTATCTATGCTTCCTTTCTGGTCCTTGTCAATGAAAGAGCAATTTGCCTTTCATCTTTTCTCTTTACTTTGGTCACATTTAACTACATCAATTAGCGACTCATCTCAAACCCATCCATTTTCATCATTTTTAGCTGACATCATCCTAGACCATTTCACATAGTTTCTATGGACACCAGTACACATGGAAACTACCGACTAGACCCAATTTATGTTAAGCATAAACCAATACTTGCTGAAGCATAAATCAACTTCTATTCATTCTTAGCATACATCCATTGCGACTATGGAAACTTGCTAGGGATGAAAGACTCTCGACCAATTCTACAGAATACACCATCTGTAGCATCATTTTATCCTCATCTTACCCTCATCATTTCAACACATGACCAATCTCATCATCGACCAATCTTCTCAATTTGTCTGAACTACATTGGTCTGAGGCCCTATGACCAGGGCTATGTAGGTAGCACTCAGATAACACATCCTCTGAGGTTAGCTCGACCACCCCCGTTTGTTCGTCTCTTTGATGAACAAACCTTCTCTTCTGCGACCTTGACCTTGACCAAGACCATTCATTCTCTTTGACCAAGACCAATCATTTTCTTTATCCAAAGACCAATCATTTCTTTGACCAAGACCAATCAATCCCTCTAACCCTCCCTCCCTTTTAGGGAGAACTACATCGCCCTGAGGCCCTTACGATAGGGGCTATGTAGGCAGCACTCAGTTGACATGGGGTCTTCTGGGGTTAGCTCGGCCGCATCCTTTCATCCATCCATCCCCTTGACCAATGGCCATCCTTCGACCTTCGACCACTTCCAAGACAACATGTTGCCTTGGTTGTTTTTGCGTGTGTGCTACCTCACGGTTGGTTAGCAGAATTGTCTGCAGACTATTTTTGACCCTTCGCAAGTATAGGATCGCGAGCCAATTGATCCCTACTACTTGTGGCTTTTTCGTGTTTCTAGGAGCACTTCCTGAGCACTGGATACCTGGAACATGATGACCATTTGGAGCTTCAGCTTAAATTGAGTGACTCGATCAGTAGACGACTAAATGCTGGGGCTTGGTTACTTCAATTTTGGCACTCCTTGACCCTCGACATGCGACAATTTGACCCGACCATCCCGTGACATGGTATACGCGCAATCACGACTTTTACAGCATTTTCACTCACTTTTCATCTTTCTCATCCATTTCTCTGTCAAATTGACACTCGATCTTCGGTTCCCTTCTCTCGACTATCGCTTTGAGAGGGGGAACACCTCATCCCTTTTCTAGGGCAACCAACTCCTATTTTTGTCTTGCAGTTAGTCTAGAACAACCAACAAGACAAAAAGGGGCAAATGTAGACACCGCAAACGTGTCTGCACCTTGGTCCTCCCCCCTTGGCCTTAAACCCCTATCCTAACCCTTGACCTTGGCCCCCTTTCCACCCTACCCTTGCCACCTTGGATCCTCCCTTGAATCCCTCCACCTTCCCCCTAGCATTTATTAGGCCAAATCTCTTCATTATCTTCCCCCCACGCCCATTTTGGCATCCTCGTGACCGTTCTTCCCATACCCGCTCACTCGACGGCATGCAAGAATGGGCAGAGGCTATTTTTAGCCTCTGTCCCCATTCTGAGACCGCCGACGTCGGTGACCCTTCGGCCGACGTCGGCGAAACTGCCGGCATCGGCATCCTTCATTACCCTTTTCTGCATCCGTTGAAGCCCCTTGGACCCTTGAGCTCACAAACAGATCTCTCTTGGTGTTTTGGCATTTGTCTCATCTCTGTTTAGACCTCATGCAACAACAACAACAGGTGCAAAGGTTCTTCATCAGAGTTCTCTTCTTGTAGAATCCTCTGTGGCTTCAACAACAGCTTCTTCAACTCTTCATTCAGTAAGCAAAAAGGTAAGCAAGTCTGTTAATTGATTCTATTCTTTAAGTTTTCAGTTATCTGCTATTCCTATTCCCTCCATCCTTCCCCCTGAGACGCTGAAAAGCCTTCTCAGGACCTGTCCTCTGTCCATCCTCCTCTCACATTGTCCCACTCTTCATACCAATCCCAGACAACTCCCTCATCCCCCTTTTGCCAATAAAGACCCTGTACAGGGCAAGACCACTCCTCAGTCCATTCAGACCCGTCCCCGAACTCAGTCTTGACCTTGCTCACATCCCGGCCCTATCCACAGTCCAGAACACATCCCAGACCCGACCACAGGCTACTTCCCCAATCGACGTCGGCAGGATAACTGACATCGACAGACCTCTTAACCGACGCCGGCAACATTTCTGACCTCGACGACTGTCATCAGCCCGACTGCTCCTTTCAGGTATTCATTGGTGTTTTCTTTTATGTCTAATCTATTTATCACTTCTATATTCTGGCATCTTATATTTTTTTAGTCTTTATCTGTCTGTTATCTGTGGGTTGACCTCCCTTTGAGGAAGTTTTTACACTTCCGGGAACAAGGTTTCGCTTGGCAACCCACTGCCTATCTATCTAACATCCTCTTGTCCAAGTTTCTTTTTCTTGCAGGTGTCATTCCTCCACAGCCAAAGAGGAGTGGTCACAAGCGTCTGGATTATGGTGCGCAGTCTACATCCAGGTATTCCTTGCCTTGTCCATCTTCTTTAGTTTCTTTATTCAACTTTTGAATGTAGAAAGCGAATTAGCTCAAGAAACAACTATATAAGTCAAAAACTTATAGAGTATGAGACTTGGTACACCCACACAATTTCTTTTTCCCTACCTTAGTCTTTATGTCTTCTAAAACTTCATCATTACCTCTTTAATCAAAAAACCTTTGTCATCACTAACATTGACCCACTCAAGTATATGCACTCTAAACCACACCAAAATCAATGTATGGATAAATGGTTTATGATCCTAGCTGAGTTTGACCTTGAATTCTTATAGAAAAAGTTTATTAAATGGAAATGCATAGCTAATAAATTGGCTACATATCCTTTACCAGACAACCAACCACATCCTCTTGTGTTTCTAGATGAGTCCATTGTGACTCTTTCCCAAGAGGACATCACCTTCCAAATGGCCATGTTCTTTGATGGCTCAAAGTGTTAGCACAGTAGGGGTGTCAAAGTTATTACCATTCCCTTTCTTGGTGTACCTCTTCCTCTTTCTTTCAAACTTGAGTTTGAGTGTACCAATAATATGGTTGAGTATGAAGCCCTAGTAATAGGTCTCTGAACCACTCTAGCCTTGGGAGTTAAGATGATCAATGTCTGATCTGGGCAACAATTTAGATGACAATTCAGGTGATGGGTCCACCCTAATTGATGATGAAACTTTTGGGAGCCATAACTTTTGCACTATAGCTCCAATTAACTCACCATTTGAACAATTGGAAAGATAATAATGAGGGTAATGTCATGAGATGGCATTGAGCTTTGCTCAATGATGTTTGGCCCCTTAAAACCAATGGAAGTTTCCCACATTTTAATTTTAGTAGTGCAGTCTAAAAATAGTATGTTTCTAAAAATAGTAATTCCTCAAATTATATATTGCTATAAATCATGGAAGTCAAAAAAATTCATCTCCCTCGAGATTGGTGACCTTACACATCCTCCCCACACCTTCAAAACATGTATAAATGAAGATGTAACTTGAAATGGAAATCAAACATCTCTTCTCAAAGATAAGCATATGTTTGGGTCTACAAATTTGATCAATAAAACATCTCTTATCAGAGATAGCGTTATTTGAATTATTTTGTTCTTATTTCTTGAATTATATTTCAACCAAGTCTTTTGAGTTTTGGATCAATGTCTTTGGTGATTCTTTACTTATGGTCAAAAAATTCAATGAATCATACCAATATAAGGATGATGTCTTTTAATAGTACAAATAACTAGTAAATATACTCTAAGCATCATTTGATCATTACCTTATCCAATTTATTCCGTTATCTACTAAAAAGTTTGTGGATACAATGGTTTCCCTTGCTTCCTAGATCCCATCTTTGCCTTCCAATTCCAAGATCTTTTTCACAATTAATCATTTCATCACACCCTCTTATATCTAATCTAACCTCCCTACCATTTATATAGTGGATAAATCTCCATCAAACATTTGGTATGAGCAAACCTTTAACTACCTCAACCTAGACATCATTTTTCCCAACCAATCTAGGAATGCCAGAAGAGCCTTTGTTCATATTACCTCTCATTATAACATATTAGGGGGAATACTCTAAAAATGTGGTTTTGATGGCCTCCTTCTTAGTGCCTACATAGTCATGAAGCTTCCCATGTTATCAAAGAAATACATGATGGGATCTATGGGGGACACTTTAGTGGTCTAGTTGTTGTTAAACATATCCTTCACCTTGGCTACTATTGGCCCACCCTCAACCAAGACTGTTGACTATGAGAAGAAGTGTGTTAATTGTGAATAACATGCCAATTTACATCATGCACCAGCCCATGGCCTTTAAGTGTCTAAGGACTTTTGGCCCTTTTCACAATGGGGACTAGATCTCATTAAGGAAATAAATCATAATTAATTACAATAACACCACTCCATCATCACCACCACCATGTATTTAACCAAATGGGTGTAGGTTGTTCCCCTCATCCCAACCAAAGATAACAAGATAGTTGACTTCATTAATCATCATATCATCTATCATTTTGGTGTTCCCCATAAGATCATCATCGATAATGATAAATTTTTTATAAAAAAAATTCTAAGGTCTTTATGACACATTTGGAATCAAGTTAATATTTTTGTCACCTTATCATTAGTAAGTAAATGAATAGGATAAAGCCTCTAACAAAACCCTCAACATAATGTTAACCAAAGTATTCAATGCTTCTAGTCAAGCTTATTACTTCCACATCCATTTCACTTTATGGGATTATCACACTAGTGTTTAAACATCTATGGGTGCTACCCCTTTCTCTTTGGTTTTCAAAATAAAAGTAGCCTTGCCTCTTAAAGTTTATATTCCTTCTCTTTACATATCCTTTCAATACATCATTTATGAGAGTGACTATCATCAAGAATGTCTAGCATGACTTGAGCTACTTGGTGAGCACTGGTTAGTAGCTCTTAACCACCTTAATTTATACCAAGAGTGAATCAAGTGAGATTATAAAAAACACTTGAAATAATGATAATTCAACATCAAAGGCCTCATGCTGAAGTAAAATCAACACATGACCAATATGGATAAAAGA
Organism: Torreya grandis; assembly: GCA_037957365.1. Taxonomy (NCBI): domain Eukaryota; kingdom Viridiplantae; phylum Streptophyta; class Pinopsida; order Cupressales; family Taxaceae; genus Torreya; species Torreya grandis. The sequence continues at coordinate 608,141 of JARHVA010003506.1, read as the reverse complement.
AAGTGAGTGAAGTTTGATTTTAATTTGATTAGACCCTACATCATAACCCATAAGTATGGATTAGAATTTTATCATTTGTCCTCTTTGGAAGGCAAAATAGAACCTAAGCCTCTCAATGCATGTACTTGCATCCTTTATTTTGTTAAATAGGGATCAAACTCACCTTTTTATCTAACTTAAGCTTGTCCCTTGATTTATGATATTTTTACCTTCCTCATACCCTCATCTTATCCCTTTCAAAACAACTGATTATAACATGGAACCATGTGATTAACCATCAAAGCTATAGCCTAATCCTAAATATGGGTACTATGCTTCTAACCATTACATAGTTTTCATGGATACTTTTCATCCCTTATATGATGGAATCCCATGGTCATTGCCTCTCAAAACCACCCTTTTCACCTATCATTAACCTCTTGTGATCTAGGTTTTTCCCTTATAAAGTTAAGCCTATAAGCCTACAAAAACTTATCCATGTCTAACCTAGTGTCAAAATAATTTTAGATACCTAAATATCACTTGGGTCAAATATCTCTATCATACAAACTACTCCGTGGAAGGACATCTACCAAAAATTTAAAATTACTTAAAAAGAAAGACTTCTCCCCTAAAGGAAAACTATCAAAATGAACAAACCCAACCTTAGACCACTCCATTGAAGGATTGGTAAGTCAAATTTATCAAAAAATCATTTGAAGCTTCCTGCATTGATCAGCTTGACAAACTTATCAAAAAAAAAACAATAAAAAGCCCCCATATAAAAATCAAAACAAGTTATCCTAAGAAAACTATGATTAGCTTTCACAAAGAGAATTCATAAAATTCTCACATCGATTAGTCTACACCTTAAATTAAAACATGGACTTGTCTATTATGGTTCTTAGGTCACTTATAGAAGGTGAAAACCAACCCTCAAGAGTTTTCATTATCCTTCACACCACATGTCATCAATCCCCCCTTTTTAACCATCTACAATTCAAGGGATTCAGAGCTTACTTAACACAATGTAATCAAGACACCTTTTTATTAACAAATGCATGTTAATGAGAAGAATTTGAAGGGATTATATTCATTAATATGATCTAAATTTAGTTTTGTTTAGTCCTTACCAATGAAGAATCATCATTCCTCTTTCTTTATACTCTTATACTTGGTTCATTTAATCACTTAGATATATGTCTCATGCATTTCATTTCTTTTCACACATCTAGTTTTTTTATTTAAACTTACTTTATGTGTTATCATCAACAAAATAACTATAAACTATACATATCGCATCATTATAAAATCATAAACCATATTACATATATAAAACAAAGTATCACATCATGATCATAACCATAAAATCACATCATAACCAAATATAAAATAAAACATCACATTATCTATAATCATCGCATACCTAAGCTAGTGAGTTTACACCTTATAAATAATAAATAACAATAAAAATGTGAACATAACAACCATAAACCATGAACCATAAAATCACATCTATATATCATCATATACATCATGTCTCATCAACATCAAATAGTACATATCTCTCTCTCAAAATATATACATCTTGCTACATCAGCTCATAGGCCGGTATCAAAATCATACATGTATATAAATATCATATCATAAAAATATGCCCTTGGGGTAATACTACCATTTGGTGCCTACCCTAATAAGTTGATTTCCTATTCACCCACTAAATTAGCCCACTGACCTAGAGTCACTACACTTACACCACCCACGAAATTGGCTTTGTACTAACCCCATTGAGGCTCCTATGGACACTATGTCAAAACTATGGACTCATAATAGTAAAAATCCATAACTATGGCCAAGTACCATTCCATAAGGATACTACCTAGTAGTTTTACTAGTGTTTCATCTTCTCTTATCTATCTCAAGATATCCCTCTTCTAGGTCACCAAGGATAATGAAGTCTTAGCCTAGTCCCTCTTGCCCATCATAGTAGCAACTTGACCCTATAATTTCACAACCTAACCCTATAATGTCCCACTTTCCCTTGTAAAGCTATGATATGTGCCTATGTAGTGGCTATCACTACTCCTACCTATCCATTAGACCACCTACCTATACTTATACCTATAGACATCCACTAGCTAGATCCACATACATATACTATCAACCCCATCATCCCATCCAAAATATATCATTACATAAAGGGATTGATATCATGCCACATAGACATCAAAAAAATTAGTGTAATCAATCTATACTTTGGCAAGAAACTCCTTAAAATCAAGCATCATCTCCACTGGTTGTGGCATTGGAAGCACAAACTCGACATCCTCTCACTTGAAACTCAGGAATAGACTTGAAATCCATTATACTATCCTAAACTACCTATAAACCCTATCAATAGGGATGATATTAGTCTCACCCTCTCTCTTCCCAAAAATATACCTATAGATCTACATTAACAAAATGTGCCAAATATAACATCCAAACCACATCTCCAACCACTAAGGCCTCCATTACCCTTCTAAACCAATTAATATCCCTCACGCATCCTTCAACTTTAGTGAGCACATAATCACTCCTCCCCTACATGAAACCTACCTTGAAGTCCATCTAGGCATACCCATCACATGGTATCCCCATCAACCTTAACACCCAAATGTGCTCATAGGCCCAACAATATAGAACAAACTCCACATTGATCTCATACCTCCTATGAGCTTTAAACCCATATAGCTCCTTATATATCTAAACTAATAAAATAGGCACCCACCCAAAAACTATCTAACCTAGTAACATCTCCTCCAAAACTCCTAAAAACAAATATGGAAATCACCCACTACTTGAATATGGTAAATCAAAACATGAGACTACCATCATCATCATCAACAACCTCTGATCATCTCTATCCCTCTACTATAATGTCCTATTACTAAAGCCTCTAGAATTCCACCTATAAAAGGATTAATCCTTACCATTTATAATCTCCACATACAAATCCCTTTAATCTCTCTTAATATGATATATTAGCTCCCCCTGAATTGGCATCTATGTGATCCGATGTACATCCTCTAGTAAGACGGTCATCTCTCCCATCAATAGGAGAAAATTATTTGAGGCTAGATCCCATCTCTTGATGAAGTCCATGATCATTACCACATCTTGTGGTACATATTATAAGTGCATCGTTGTATTGAATTTGACTTCCTCCATATGCACCATGTCATTATCAATCATCCCATGATGTATCTCTATAAAGATCTGAGGAACCTGATCTTGCAGCTGGATCTAATCTTGTGCCTATAAAATTCATTAAAAAACACACTTATTTTTCTATTAACTACTTTACCCATGGATTTTACCCTTTTTTACCTCATTCATCCTACCTAAGGACACCTATTTGACCCAAATTAAACTACATAAAACTCTTTTTTACACCTACCTCATACAAAAAAATCCCTTAACGTTCTCAAACATTTTAAACTAATTTATTTCCTTAACATTTTATAAAAAATAATAAACCCCTTTGTCAACAAAAAATGGTTACTGTGATCACCAATGGTTGGTTGGCCCTTTAGCCTATGGTCCTTGACCATTGATGGTCAACTATAATTAATTATGATCAGGTATGATTGCCAATAGTCACTGTATGTGATTGATGATGGTAAAACCCTTAACCCCCCAACCAAAATCGATCAAAACACTCCTTTTACATAGAAAAATTATCCTCATTTTATCATCTACCCTACCCCTACCTAAAATATGCTCCCAATTTTAATTTTCACCCTATAATTCAACCAAAACAACCTACAACCTAAAACCCAAGGTAATCCTTAACCCCTCTCCAAACTAGCCATTAAATTTAACAAATTTTCAAACAAAATATCCAAAATCAACTGAATTATCAATTTAATGTATTCCCTACCTCATTACTTGATTTTCATCAAGGAGGAATCATAGGTCCTACTCATAGAATTGCACACCACTAAGAGGGGGGTGAATTAGTGGTTAACACTAATGTAATTCAATTCCTAACTCTTTAAGGTACTTAACCAATCACATCAATATGAAAGATATATAGATCAAAGAACAAACATGAATGTAACCATTACACAAGATTTGTGTGGGAAACACTCATGGGGGATAAAACCAACTCTCAAGTCTACAAAACAATGGACTATAGTCTTATAATATAATCACTAACATGAGCCTTTAGTGAAGCACCCACATCACAAGGAAAATGAATGCCTAAATATGACAAACATCAAATTGCCTAAGATGTTGAACACCAACATAAAACCTATCAAATGAACAATTATTAAACTCTGATTTCTTCTGAATATGATAGAGAAAACCTGCAATAATACTCTTTTCCAAGTTTGTAACTCTACACAAGTCACCAATACCAAGTTATTTCTTCCACACAAGTAATAATCCCTTCACATAATCTTTTGCTAATATACACATATGCACTCATAAATCTAGTAAAAATTATCAATAGAATAAGAAAATTATGCTAATTCTAATTATATTTTTGTCTTCTCAATCTCATACAAACATTGGTCACCAAGACCCCCAACAACTTTCACACAAGGTCTTCAAAATATAAACATTTGTATATATATAATAATTAATTATGGTCATCCATATCTATTCAGAAAATTTTATGAAGAATTGCTTATGTCTCCCAAAGTTGGCCATGATCCTCTACAGAAGCTTTCTATACCATACCATGAGCTCATGTCAAAAACACCTCACAAATGAAGCATAACTCCACTTTTAAGACTATGTTTGACCAATAAGAGATTGGTCAAACCCTAAAAATCATAATAAAGGATTTGAAATAAGTTATCAACACTCTCTAACCATCAAAAAAATTTGATCTAACTATCTACCCTGTAACAAATTCAATCATCCAAAATAGGTTCCTTTTAACCAGTAAAACCATCATGGTCAATTATGAGTCAACCATTCAATAATTTACAAGTGAATAGGAATGATAATACTCTCATGTATATATGTAATACATCACCTACATCACCTCAAAGAGATTACACCCATCCCTGCTCACTGATTAGGCCTTCTAATTTCACTTCTCAGTTTGATTGGTCTTTTTCATTGATGGCATCCTTTCCTTCATATCAATTAGATAATTTTGAAGACCTATAAATTTAATATAGAGAAATTAATATTGCTAAAAAATTTCATCAATTTTTTATTCATATCATAATCTTCATTGCACACCCATTTATTCACTTGGTTACTTTTAGAAATCTCTCACAATATCAAAAACACTATTAAGAAGCACTTTTCTATGGGACCCACAAATAGTCAAGATTAAATAAACACATCATAAAAATCATATAGGAGTCCTATAAAACCTCAAATCATAATTCTAGACATACACCATCTTTTTGATCACCTACAAGCAAGATCTTTCCAATTGGGACTAAGACTAGGGTTTTTGAACATAAAAACTTGCTTACCTTCTTCACAATCATTAATAAATAGTAGGACCTTAATTCATGAAATAATTCTTCTAAAACATTTGTAGGGACCTCCCTTAACTTATCTAAAAGGATCAGATCCCCATAAAAAGTCTACATGAGCTAATGAATGTGAGAGCTTTCCTCTCAAGCTCAAAATGCACCATTCGAGCACCCTCTGAAGAACATGAAGTCATTATAACTTTCTATCTCATATTTTTACCTCTAACTTGGTTAATAAAATTAAACACATCTCTATTATCATCTAACATGTAAATACAATCTTCACCAACTTTTAAACACCGTTTGACCCTTCACAAAGCTTCACAAGCCCACCTAGGCCATCTAAGTCAATGGCCAAACTATTTTGCAAACCACTAGCCACCTCTTTAAAACAATATATTTGATGTCTTAGCATCATATACATGTCGAATATGCATATTATAATCATAATAATCTCCATACCATGGCATACAAGCCATAGGACATAAAAACTTATAGCTAGCCATGCAAGATCAAGCCTACAAGGCACAAACTGACCTGCATAACTCATGAAGGCCACATGAAGTCAACAATTAAGAATAAAACACATTGATAACATGTCAAACATCATACTAAAAATCTCCATTTAGCCATACAAAATCCACCTAGGATACCCATGCACACCCTTTCAAGTATCACATTGCTCTAACTACATTATACCACCATATTCCATCACTCTGACCTACTAGACCACTTTTTCATTACCAATACCACTTTAAATCAATAAAAAAACATCTACCATCAATATCCCAATATTCTCCCCCTTTGTCATTGATGGAAACACTCCTTTTCTCTCACCCCCTTTGCTAAAATAACAAAGTAGACTCTTTTCAACACTAGGCACCATAGAAAACAAGCGAATGAGTTATAAGAATCTCATGAAAACATGATCACCTATATGAAATATTATAAAAATTAACCATTTAGACCTCAAATAGGCATAAATCCCCCTTGGAATATGCTTTCACTTAGAAACTACTCTTGAACCATCAATATCCTTGGACTTGTCACTAATTTTCAAGGCAACATAGCTCCCCCTAGGAACCTACTCCACTTTGAAGGCTCCCCCTCATTATAAATAACCCATGCATACCAATGGGACATTTAGGAACAACTACCATCAACTCAAATAATAATAGGATCATCACAACACCATGTAAGTTCACATACCATTACACTCAATATATCCTATAGACCACGAAGGGCACTCCAATCATAGAACCATAATTAAAACACACTTATAATGGACCAAAATATTCATATATAACCAAAAAATACATCATCCTTTGGAAAAAATTCTCAAAAATCTCCATTTTCTTCATTAGGCTTATTTAGACCCCTTGTAACCCTATCTAGACACTATAGACCTCATAACTCTTTATCCTGATCAATTCAAGACATGAAACTTCATATTTAAAGTTAAATATTATTCCCCCTTATTCATGATAAGAATGATCATCCAAATCATCCTCCTTAGCATATTTCCTTCTTTAGCCTACTAGCTAATTATGCCTCATAGTGAGCTAAAAATTGAATAAAATAAAATATAATCACCTTATAAAGACTATAAATCATGATTCAGATACCCATTTGTCCCATTCAACTACTTCTTAAGCTTCTAGACTCTAACTCCAAAGTTTGATAACTTTTTCAAATAGGCCTAAATCACTAGGCCTTCAAAGTAACAGTTGGTCAAAAATTAACCTCTAGTCAATGCAGATACCTGAGCTAAACACCACACCTAGATACCATCAAAACTCACTTCCATGTCAAATTTCAGGTCTCTATATCTTTGGGAACTATGACTTCCTTTATGCCTCCAAATGCATGGCCTTGAGAAGAGAAGCTAGTGACCACTCAAAATTCTCCACCTGGTAGACAATGATTCAACAACCTATAAAACCAAATATATCATGTATAAAACACATGAAAAAACTTTCCTAATCATAAAACACTTCATGATACATACTCATTCTTAAAATAACCTTTGAAACCAAGCATTTTATGCATACAGACTAAAACCTACAGTAGGCATTTTGACCAAATTGTCAAAAACACATCTAAGAACCTTATAAATATTTCCAAACTATATTTTCTCCTTTTATATACCAAAACTAACTTTAATAACTTATAATCAAGCTTCTATCCACCTTAGAACACTATATGAGCTATCTTGGCACTTTCTAGGTAGTCATCACTACCAAAAATGATCAACTCAAAATTTTGACCATAAAACACATATATAAGCATATCAAGACCTAAAACCACTTATTAATGACTCATTAAAATATTCCTCATTACCTCATGCAATTCACTTCTTCCTTATTTTTAAATCATTATTCAACCAAAGCATCAAAAACTGATCAAAAAGACATTTTAGGACTAGGAGACCTAAACATACCTCTTGGACAAACAATCTTGCTTCCTCACCTATAGAAATATCTTATGAAGCATAGATAAATATATCCAACACCTCAAGAATAAATTTTGAATAGTGTGAATCCTGGAGTGGCCCATAGCTTCTCATATTCTTCTTCTTCTTTGATCAATATAGTCTTACTCTTCTTTGACTTGCTTGTGACTACCTCTTCTATTGTTGAAATTTTCTCCTCCTCTTTTATACTTGAATAATAAACAAATGAGGATGCCACTATGTATTTATCTATATTATCAATTAAATTGACCTTTTTAAGGTCTATTAATGATTGATCTATAAAGGAAATGTCATCATCTATAGCTACAGAATCATCCATACTTAAGGTTGTCTTTGTCTTCTTTCTTCAACTTCTTATTATTTTGGATCTCTTAAAAGAAAACATGAGAAGATAATGAAAATTATTCAATGAAATAATAACTCTCCACCTTTTAAAACACACAATCTTGATATGTAGACATATCAATTATTAATTTATTTTCTTCCTTTGGCCTGTATAAAACTTAGTATTTTCTCTCTTGAAAACTTGGAGCCTAATTGGTCTTGACTTGACTAAGAGCCCTCTTTTTCTTAAAAAATTAAAAATATGATGAAATCCATTGAAATTAAAACATGCAATCCTTATTTGATACTAACAAAATTTGGCTTAGTGGCTAGTCCTTTGACAATTTTAACATGTTATATTCTTAGGAGCAAAATCACCTTTATTTATCTTCTTTGGACATTAATTAGATAAATGTCCCATCTCTAAACACTTGAAGCATTTTATCTCATTCATAAGATTAGGCAGATTAATTTTCTTAGCCTTCATCTTGTAATCATTGACCTTATGACCAAATTCATGACAAATATGATAGTATCCATTAAATTTAAAATTCTTAATGACATTAGGTTGTCTTACCTTATTGGAGTTAGCACCCTCAGCTTAGGTATTGATTTTTTTAGTTTTATCTTTCTCTTCTTCAATTTTTTTCTCCTTTTCTTAAGATATTACTAATGGTTTCTCAATGAAACCTAGACCTATTCTATCACTTGAAGACTTTTGACTCATCAATAAACTATCAAGATAATTTGTACTTTTTTCATAATTAGAAAAAGACTTATCCTTACTCAAAGCTTTCTCCAATTCATAATTCAAGAACTTGTTTTATGTAATCAACTTGGACCACTCTTCTTCCATACCTTTTAGGCTTGAGGATGTAGACTCCATGTTTGAATTTAAGAATATGATTTCTCCTTCATGTTCCATGTTATATTCAATTATCTTAGGCTTAAAAATATTGAATTGAAATTCATAATCTTTCAAATTTCCCTTCAAACCTTTACATACCTTTCTTTCAATTTTCAAATCTTCAAGAGAAATTTTAGTTCACTCTCATAGTTTGGAATGTCTTCCTCATCTTCTTCATCTGATCCAATCCAATTTACTTTAATTTGATATGACTAATGACCTTCATCATCTGATTTGATTGCCATGAAAAATAATTCATCATCCTCAACTTCACTTTCATTATGACTATTATCATATTGACTATCATCACCTAATTCTGAGTCACTATCATCCATCTTTGGGTATAGAATCATTTTGTCCTTATAGAACTTCCTTGTGTTATCAATCTTATTGAATGATCTCTTTTTTATATCAGACATGAAACCTTTCTTACCTTCTTCTTAATCCTCATCCTCATCTTTCTTATGCTTGTGAGGACATTTGATTTCAAAATGACATACTTCACCACAATTGAAGCACTTAAAAGGAAGCTTACCTTTGTACTTACCTGATCCAATTTTCAACTTGATTGAAAAAAACAAGTAAATCATCATCAGATATATCATATAACATAGCATTTTTTATTTGAGACACCTTACTTTATTTCTTATTTTCCTTAGGCCTGTTCTCTACCTTGAAATGAATATCCTTCTTAGGAATATGTCTTCATTTATCCTCATCTCATAAGTAGTGAGAGATCCATAAAGATCATCCATATTCATTACAGTAATATCATGACTTTCCTCGATTGTAGATACCTTAGATTAAAATCTATAAGATATAGATCTTAAGACCTTTTGAACAATAAAATCTTCTTTGAGATATTCTCTAAGACCCCTAATCATATTGAGCACATCATCTACTCTATTCAAGAAGTATGTCACATAATCCTCCTTCATTTTGAGACTCTCAAACTATCTTTTGAAAGTTTTTAATTTTTTTTATCTTGACCTTTGAATCTCCTTCATTTATTTTCTTCAACTTAGTCCACATATCCTTAGTTTTTTGATAGTGAATGGCCTTTGAGAACTGAGTCTTTGATAGACCATTAAAAATAGAATTCACATCCTTTGAATTGATTTCAAATAGTTTCTTATCAGGAGAATTAGTAGGAGAACTAGTAGGAATAACATATCCATAAACAATAGTCTACCAAACACAAATCCTAGAGCCATGATAAAATTTTTCATCCTTGAACTCTAAAAGGAATAGCTAGAACCATTAAACAATGGAGATTGTTTGGAAGAGAAACCACCTTGCATTACTTGACTTGTCATTATACATTAGATTCACCTTTCAAGATGTTAAGCCTTAAAAGGACCTAATCTGATACTAATTGATATAAGCACACACCACTAAGAGGGGGGGGTGAATTAGTCATTAAAAATAATGTAATTAAATTCTAACTCTTCAAGTTACTTAACCAATCACATCAATATGCAAGATAGATGAATCAAAGAACAAACATGAATGTAAAAATTACACAATATTTATGTGGGAAACCCTTATGGGGAATAAAAACCACTCTCAAGTCTAAAAAACAATGGAATAAAGTCCTATAATATGATAACAAACATGAGGCTTTAGTAAAGCACCCACTTCACAAGGAGCACCAACCCCTAAAGATGGCAAGCACCAACTTGCCTAAGATGTTGAGTATCAACACAACACCTATCAAATGAAAAAATATTGAATTCTAATTTATTTTGAATCTGATATATAAACCCTATAATAAAAATCTTCTACAAGTTTTCAACTCCACATAAGTCATCAACACCAAGCTATCTATTCAACATAAGCAATAATCCCTTCACAAAATCTTTCACTCATATACAAATATGCACTCATAAATCTATTAAAAAAAATCAATATAATCATAAAATTATGCTTGTTATAATGAAATTTTTCTATAATGGATATCATAAAAACATTGGTCACCAAGACTCTAAACAACCTTTGCATAAGGTCTTCAAAATATCAACTCTTGCTTGTCTTAGCTTAGTCTACCCCCTCATAAAGGTCATTAAACATCTTGTCTATTTACCATTATTAATTATGGTTAGCCATATATCTTTAGATTATTTTAGGAATACTTATTTATGTCTCCCAAGGTTGACCATGATTCTTTATACATGTTTTATATACCATACCATGAGCTCATGCCAAAAAGACCTCATAAATGAAGCATATTTCCACTTGTAAGACAATGTTTGACCAATAATAGATTATTAAAACCCTCAAGATCACTAAAAAGGATGTTAAATAAGTCCTCAACACTCTCTAACCATCAAAAATACTTTATCTAACTATCTTCCCTACAAACAAACTCAATCATCCAAAATAGGTTCCATTTAACTAACAAAACCATCATGGTCAATTATGAGTCAACCATCCAATCATCTACAAGTGACTAAGAACAAAAATAACCTCATATATAGAGGTAATAAATCCATTAAATCACCTCTAAGACCTTAGACCCATCCCTACTCACTAATTAGGCCTTACAATTCCACTTCTCACTCTGATTGGTCTTTTTCACTCATGGCATCCTTTCCTTCATATTGACTAGACAAATTTGAGGACATAGAAATTTGACACCAAAAAATTTATATTCCTAAAAATTTTCATGAATGTATGAGGAAAGTCATATTATTGATAACACACTCATTTTTTCACCTAGTTACTTTCATAAATCTCTCACAATATCAAAAACATTGTTAAGAAACACTTTTCTATAGGACCCATAAACAATCAAGATTAAATAAACACATCCTCAAAAGTATATAAGAGTCATATTAATTCTCAAATCATCATCCTATCCATCCATAATATTTTTGAGCACCTACAAGCAATCTATTTCTAATCTTGTCTAAGACTAGGATTTTTGCACATAAAAACATGCGTACATTCTTAGCATTCATTCATAAAGAATAGGAAATTAATCCATGAAATAATTATTGTAAAAAATTCTTATGAACCTTATTCAACTTATATAAAATTATTATCTCCCCATTCAAATTATACATGAGCTAATGAACATGAGAACTTTCATCTCGAGGTCAAAATGCACCATTCGAGCACCCTCTAAAGAACATGAAGTCATTTATGACTTTTTATCTCATATCTTAACCTTTGACTTGGTCATTAATATTTAACACACCTCTCTAATCATGTAACATGTAAATATCATCTTAAACAACTTGAAAACACCTTTTGACCCTTCATAAAGCCTCATAAGCCCACCTAGGCCAACTAGGCCAATGACCAAATTATCCTATAGACCACTAGCCACCTCTTTAAAACCATATATCTAACCTCTTAACATCTTATACATGTCCAAAAATCTTATCAAAATCATACTAATCTCCATACCATTTCATATAATCCATAGGACTCAAAAACCTATAGACATCCATGCATGATCAAGCCTACAAGGCACAAACTAACTTGCATACCTCATGAAGGCCACATGAAGTCAACCCTTGAGAATATAACACATCAAGAAAAATTCAAACATCATCATATCGAGCTCCTTTCATCCATACAAAATAAACTTAGGACACCCATGCATACCCTTGCAAGTATCACATTGCTTTAAGTACATTAGACCACTATATTCCATCACTCTACCCTATTAGACCTCTTTTTCATCACTAATGAAACTTGAAAAAAATGAAAACACATGTACTAAAAATATCCCAACACCCACTACCTATTCATGCCCCTATTCACCCTACATCTTTTAAAATCAACCACTCAACACAAATCCCCCAAATAACCAATCAATAATTGCCTCATCAGTGCTCTCACAAAACACACCAAGGACACTAGTACACATGGGATTTAGAGAGTTATAGAGTTAAAAGGTCAAAATAAAAATGAAATGAATTACCCTTTTTAATTTTTATCCTCTACAGTTTTAAGGTTCCCCTTGACTATTGATGTCTAGGGTGATCATCGATGGTCAATTTTGAGGCCCCTAACCGTCGACAGTTAGGATCTCCTATTTTGAATAAATTTAGGCACCCAAAACTTAGTGCATAATTTTTGAGATTAACTTATCCACTTACCATACCAACCAAATCCACCTATATGTTATCTATTTTAGCCTAAACTATAACATATTTTGTGATGATCTTGCCTTAGTCCTTTTAACTACATCAACCAATATTACCATGTTGACCATTTGAATTTGCACCACTTAGTACACAATAAAACATTTGTGTTTTTCCTAATATCAATTCCTACCTTGAATACCTAAAAAACACATTAAGCCTATCTAGGAGACTTTATAGGAATAACCCAATCAATTATGCCTAACATTATGGCCCAATTACCCCATCGTGAGTCTTCCTAGAGCTAACTTTTATTTTTACCAACTATGACAACATAGTTTATAAAAGATATTGGATATCTCACCTTAGTTGCATTTTTTGCACATGGTTTCACTTTAAATTCCCATCCACCATTATCAACAACCTCATGACTTACCAGAAAGTACTTATCAAACCCACTCCCAATTTGGTTTCACCTCATTGATTATTGGTTTGAAGGGGAAAATCTCATCCCATACTTGGAGTAACCAAACCTTCAACTCATAATCCATATTTTTTTTATATCTTACTGACATAAAATGCATAACAAAAATGTGGGAAATATAGACACTGAAAAACTACAAATGAAGATTCTAAATGTTTAAACACCCTTAGATCAAACCATTACCCAACCTCTAACCATGACCCTGAGTTAGTTTAGCTAACTATCTAAACTAATTAATTAACATACCATTTTTACCCAACTTGACCTTCAAAACTTGACCATTGATGGCTACAATGACTACTAATGATCACCTTGACTATTGATAGTCAGGTCGCCACCACCTAACCTCTCAAACCAGTCTATGTGTACCCAAATACATAATAATTTAATTCATGCAGTGAGCTAACACATCAAAAATTAAATTTGTGTAATGAGTTTTACCCCTTTTATAACCTATGCCTCCATCTATTTTGCCTATAAAAGAGAGGAGAAAGAGGTGGAAAAATGATCCATTGATCTAAGAATTCATCTCTTTAGTAATTGGGTTATCAACTAGCAGTCATTAGGAGACATCAAACTTTTTTGTAGGTTTTCCCTTCAACAAGTTAGTAATAATGATAAAGATTTGAAACTATACCCAATTTATTATTTAGGGAAAGTAACACTACTCTACCAAAATTACTCTAAGATCAGCTACCATCCATCAAGAAACTAGTTAAATATATTTCTAGTTTTCAAGTTCTAATCACTTCATTTTTGACCTAGACCCCTCTACTTATTACCCTCTGCCCTCCATTTGAATCCAAATAGGCCTTCAAGATCTTATTGTATTAATTTTATAACTCTTTTATGAGCATACCTAGATTGTATAGGAACCATTGACGGTCACCCTGACTTTCGATGGTCACATTCAACCACCAATAGTCACCCAAACACCAATGATAAGCATAACTACCAATGGTCACCTTGACCACCAATGGTCACTATGGTAGGAAATAATAATATTTTATTTCCACCTACCCAACCATCATCCAAATTACACTTTCTAACCCTTTGCCTAATCATAGAACCTCCACCTATTTTTTTAACCCAACCTGACCTAATTAGAATTAGTATTAACTTGTTATTTTCTTAATTAGTCTATTTCCTTTATTAATAATTTATCTCTTCTTGTATTGTCTTTCAGTCTTGTCTATCATTTGATGCAAGTACTTCATTTTTGTTTCTTTCAACTTAACTATTTTGAGAGTATGGATTGATAACCTCCTAGTAAGCTCATGCTTCTTAGATCTATCTCGCCCTAGGTAATCCACCTTAATACCCATATATCAACTCCTTTTATTAGTGTTTCATTATCTATGGGTCATTCTTCCCAATATAAAGAGAGGATCTCCACATCTATCTGGATCACATGCACATAAACAAATAGGTTCTTTTACTAAATAAGAAATGAGCAAAAATTGAGATAAACACTAATCATATTGACCACCTTCAGTCCATTTTTGAATGGTGTAAGAAGTTTAGTGTATCACTTAACCCCAAGAAGAGTATATTCATCATTACCAAAGGCAATATGCTAGGACACATTATTACTAAACATGGCATCACCCTTGACCTAGACAAGATCTATGAGATTTAAAAAATAATGTTTATAAATAGTAAAAATGATCTCAAACCTTTCTTTTGGAAGATAAATTATGTAAGATAATTCATATTAGGATTTTTAGATATTTTTATGCCCCTCAACACAATGCTCAAGTAGAATGCCAAAGTGGAATGGACACTGAAAGCTAAGAATTCCTTCCAAGACATACAGAAGGCTATTTTGCAAGCCCTAATGTTGGTAAGCCTATATTTCACTAAATAATTTCTATTGTACTCATTCACCTTAGAG
>JARHVA010003506.1:540000-587500 GCA_037957365.1 Torreya grandis | reverse complement strand
TGAATATTTTCAACTAATTATTAACTAGGTGATAAAATAATAACAAACCAAAGATGAAAATATTATTCCTTACAAGAATATGGTGGACCATATTATATAGATATTTAAACACATATCTTTTAAACATATTCTAAGGGATAACAATAAGACTCTTAATGCAATGTTAAAAATTAGTTTAATAGTAGAAATTGTCGATCATGCTCTAGATTACTAGTTCCTTATTAAACATCTCTTTAGACCATCTCATAGATGTTTTAAATAAAAAATGGTATGTGAAAATTTTATTCCAAGCTTGACTTGGTACTCTAATATATATGCTTACCTTTATGATCCTATTCTCCCTTATAACCTTTCTCATAATAAATAAAAAGCCTTCATTCATATTAATTTTAATCATGACATACTCGATACAACACTCTATTATAAAGGTTATGGTGGAAATTTACTTGGTTATTTTCCTTTATTAGAATATATATTAGTGTTTAAATAATTATTCAAAGTGATTTTCAAGGGCCACACTAGTGGAGTGGTCCTTGCTAATAAATTCCTATGTACAAGGTATTATTGGCATGTTATGGAGGCCAATGCATGTGCTTATATAAAAGTGTGTTAATTTTCAAAAGCATGCTGATCTCATTCATGTTCTATCTCAACTATTTTATCTAATCATTACACCATGGCCATTTTACACATGGGTACTCGATATTGTAGGGAGAATCAAACTACTTATTCAGTTAGACATAAATATATCCTTAATACAACCAAATATCTTACAAATTGAGTTGAAGCTATTCCACTCACATACATAATAGGTAAGTAAATTTAAAATTCATCCTCAATCATCTCATTTAAAACTTTTGCATTATTCTAAACTCATTTATGACAATGGAAGCTCATGTAAAAATAAGGTCATCATAGCCTTATATGCCAAATACCATATCAAGTAACACTTTTCCACTGCCTATTTCTCTCAAATCTATAGTCAAGATAAAACATCTAATAAAACGTTTATCCAATCCTTTAAAATTTTGTTAATGATTTCATCCATGATTTGTATTTACAACTATTTCATACCCTTTCAGCCTACTATACCATTACATGAACCCTAATAAGAGCCACACCATATTCCCTTATTTATGGAATTGAAGTTATTCTCCCTATCAAAATTAAGTTTCCTTAGTTGAAAATTTAATTATAGGATATCATTGATGAGGAGGAATACAAAGTCTCTCAACATTAGGAATTAGAACTACTTGATGAAAACAAGTAGCATCTTTGAATAATATCCAAGCATATAAGAATAGGTTATGTTGTATTTACAATAAGTACATCAAAAATAGAGACTTTAAACTTGGTGACCTGGTCATAAAATAAACCAAAAGAATATTAATGCCACTCATGAAAATAATGGAAATTTTGAGCCTAATTTATTAGGCCCATTCATCATCATATATAACTATGGATTTGGAATATACATATTGGTTACACTAGATGGGGAAGAGCTAGACGAAACCGTGAATATTATGCATCTCAAGATTTTTTAAACTTGATTCTATTTACCATTATCTACGAGGAGTCTAAGGTTGTGGCATGACCTAAAATCACCTTCCATTCATTTTGATTTTAATTGAGCCAATCCATCTTAATTTTATCCCACCATCCTATTTTTGATATTTAATTTGGTTCATCAATACAATATATCATTTTTTATGCCAAAATTTAGTGAATGTTTCAAGTATATTATTCATATTTGGTCACCATTAGCACATCTAGGATAGGTGGTATCTCAAAGTAGCTTATACATGATTTATTTATATGATGGTATTTTGAATTATATCTTGTAGATCTTATTAAATCCTATACCATTTATTTTGTTCACATACCATTCATGTTTTCAACCCTATTATAGATTCATAGTATATTCTACTAATGTTAAACTATGTTGACTTGAGGTCAATTTGGATAATGTAGGTAATGTTGAGTTTCTAACATCATCTTGGTCACGCCTTTTCCCATGCTCTCACCATTTTTAAAGCAACTTAAGCCACACTATCACCATTTTGTGAGTAAAAACATTTTACACCTCATAATCTTCTATTGAGTTGAGAAGCTAAAACATAAAAATATCCAAAAAGGTTAAAAAACCTAAAATTTTAAAAATCCCAAAATTAACCTAAGAAATAAAAAAGTTAAAACAAGGGCTTAAAATTAGCATAAGAGATATAAAGCCACAAAACAATTGCTTCTTTTTTCATCCTATTCACTAGTGGCCTTTGAATCTATTCTAGATGGCATAGTTTGTTGCATTTTATTGTGTGGGAACCCCTTATCCAACCTTGATCATTTATAATATACCATTATATTTCCTTTATTTAATATAATATTTATGGGACAACTACATCAATGAAAGGACCACAAAAATTATGTAGCAGCACTTGGATGCATGGAGCATCTAAGGTCAACTTGACCAATCTTATTATCATTTTGTTTTCCTTGATTTATTTAAATTGTCTCACCATTTTGTGAGTATAAAATTTTTTTATTATCATTTTGTAATAAAATATCTTGTAATCATTTATATTTTTTCCCAGATCCCTAGGATAACTACATTTGACCTAAATTTCCATTAGACTATATAGGTAGCATCTAATTTTGTGGAGCACCCCTTTCTTTTTCTTCTATTCCCCCTTCCATCCAAGTTGTCATATTGACTTGTGAGTTGTACTCTAGAGATTATGGGAAACTTTCACAAGAGTAATGCATTACTTTCACACATGCACAAATGATTCACTAATATCTTATTTTAAGGTGTGCTTATGTTTTTGTCAATGATAATTATTTTTCTATTGTTCTTAGTGAATTTATTTGATTTTCCTTGTTAGCAACATGATGTTTTTTGTTAATTTTTTTTATTTTTGTTTACTTCTATCCTTGCTTTTTTTTTTTTTTTTTTTCTATTTTTGTCTTAACTAAATCCATTAGGATAGGAGGGTCACTATCATTTTTATTTCTATCATTTAGTTGTACTTGAGTCCATCCATTGGCATATGTCAATAGTGTCATCATGTTTCTTATCATTGGTATGTTTTTTTTAATTCTTTATTGGATCAAAGGTTAGTCTTTATATATATGAAGTCCTAATCACCATGGTGTTTTATGTCATGGTGCATGCTCTTAGGTGTTACATCAAAAGGCAAGTATTAGAAGTCTCAAAATCAATGTTACAATAAGATATCTCCTTGTATAATATCCTACAACCCTATCAATGACATCCCATGACTAATATATATATTACTCATGATACATGTCAATAAATGAGAATATTAAAAAGTCATAATCATTATTTTTCTTCATCTCTTACACTACCTATTGGCCATTTTTACCATACATACAAAGCTTTCAATCACTGAGTAATGTTCTTGATTGAGAGAAGGATCCAATGATAAAATAGGAAGATCATGTAAGTTATAACACTTTTGAAACACTTTAAGCAATATTAATGTGTAATTATATTGATCTTATAGAAATAAGTTGACAAAGTGAATAGAGGATCCAAATAAGTTTTCACAGGTAATCTTGTAGTTTAGGTCATGGACAAGTTTTCTTACGATTTATAAGTTCATTCAAGCTTCCAAAGATCAAGCCAAAGCTCAAAATAATAGTTCTAAGAGTTAGACTATCATCAAGACATCACTCAAAAATGAACTAGTCATCTTATTTGCACATTTGATAAGTATGATAAAAAAACCTCATAAGCCCTTAAGTCATGTGGACATGTTACTCTTATACCTAGATCATCCCATGTAAGTTTTATGATTCCATGAATTTTTCACTTCGAGATCTAAGCATTGAAAGTTGACCTAATAGATGAAGATGTTCATGTAAAAGTCAAGTTTAGACTTAGGAAAAAAATTCATCAGTTATTAAATTTGATGATCTACAACATATCAAATACAATCTATAGGACATCATTAAAATTTTTGTGAACATCAAAATAAATCTCAATAAAAAATCATATGAGTTTAAATTTGATGGTTTGCAGGATGTCAAATGATGGTTGTGTAGACATCAATTTTGAGATCATAAAGTAGCTATTAGGATTCAAGTAGTGGGTCTTAGGTAGATCTAAGGGCTCACCTTTAATCAATCATTAAGATTATATGGTGCATATATGGTTGAGAATTCAATGAATATAATGATTGAATGAATCAAGGATAAGTGTCAAAAGTGTATGGGTCCTAGTAGAAGATCGACAAAGTGTGTGAATTAATATAAATAAATCAATGAAGTTGACATGATTATAAAATTTAAGAAGACAAGTTAGATATTGAGAAAAAAACAAATAAAAGGGAGCTTGGGAAAATTTTTTATGAAATTTGAAGAAGATTTTTAACCTAGGCAAGGCAAATACACAAGATCTAAGGTCAAAGGTGATCCAAGATTGAACTAGGGTCATATTTTAGATATTAAGCATCATAATTTGAGCTATATGGAGATAGAATTGGTATTTTACATTTATTATATTCAAAGTTTGACATCTTGTTTTTAAAATATAAAAGGTATTGAGCTATAGAAAAACCAATAAATGACATTGGTTTTCAATCCATAGTGATTTTGTATTAAAGACAAAATATAATATGATATCTTCTAAAATGGTCATTCCTTTGATAATAAGGTACCCATGGTCACCCAAATAAAATGTGGCATAATTCTATCAATCTCAATATATGGTCTTCAATAGTAGATTATATACATAATGATATGGAGTTCCAAGAAGGAGACTTGGTGGTTGGATAAAGAAAATGAGTATTCAATTCTTGTATAGAATAAGTTCCTTATTGATAAGGCCATGAATCAATATCTTCAAGAATGCTAATCCATCAAGAATTTTTGGGCCTCATTAAATTTTTTATTTCAATGCACATTTCCCTCTCTTTTTTCTATAAATACACGTTTCTAAGCCTTGAAAACTACTTGGTAATCCCTCCCTTGGGTATGACTAGAATCTACCTAGATTTGATCTTTGTATCCTCTTGAGATAAACAAAGGACTCTTTTTCAGATTTTTTGATTCTATTATAGTGTGTTAATGTCATATTGATTTTCATATGTGGTATAAATCTCTCCCTTGTCAAATCTTGATCTCACCTAGCTACTATATTATCTTATTGTGCAAGTCATGTTTAATGTTTATTGTCATTTTATAGAGCTAGAAAAGGGATAATTTGATTGGTTAGTTCCTTGAATATGGTGCCTTGGTTAGCCCTATAATGATCCATATGAACCTTTTTATTAGCCCAATAAGCCTTACTAAGAGTTTTATCAAAGCTATGATGAGCCTTATCAAGTTTCCCATGATTCTTATTATCAAGAGCATGACTTTTACCTTCTTTATGTACCATATCAATATCAAGACTAGATTTCTTATTTCCCATATGGATATGATGTTACATATGAGAAACATTATTTACAAGAAAATATGGATGAAATATAGCTCAAATTATTAGCATATGCAAGAAAAGTATGTTTAGATTCCCAGTATGAAGAAGTGAATGAAAATTTTCAAAATGTGTCTAATGATCTAAAAAAGAGGCAAAAGTGTTAGACTTTTGTATTAGATAAAATAGAGGCTTTTGAGAGGCAAAAAGGTGAACTACACCAATTATATAAATTACCCTTTTGTATTCTTTACCAGTCTTCTTACATTCCTTACTATCATAAAGTTCTTAACCATGTTCAGTATGATCTAATGGATATTTCTAGTTGGAGTCAAGAACATATTCAAGAAGCTATTCATATGACAATTCAAGAGCCTATTCAAGAGGTTAAACCTTATTATAATCCCATTTCTCAACCACTTACCCCTCAATATCAAGTTGTCAATGAGGAAAAATAGATTTTAGACCTTGATGAAGTAATAAACAAGTGGAAAGAGTAGAAAGTATAAGTTCTCAAAAGTTTCTCTTTCCCTCCTCTTAAATATTCTCTAAATATTTCCATTACCCTCAAGATCTCAAATTCTGATCATGATTAACCTTGCATGCTTCATATTTACACTCAAACCAAATAATTTCATCACCCTCCCACCATCTCCTTTTTTCAAGAGGAGCATGTTCTATGGGAGTTAGAGAAAGAGGTTGCATCTATAAGTCAAGATATTGGGGAATGTGAAGAGGATACTTCAAGTGTATATGATGAAGAGTTCATTGATAATTTACTTAAGTTACAATTTCAAAATGAGGTTGTAGCTAATATTGATGAAGTTATCTTAGGTACGTAGGAAAAGGTTGATCTTGATATGGAAGAAATCCATGAAAAATTAGTACAGGATGAATTCATAAATAAGATTGAGATATCCATACTTGAGAATGATAAAGATACATTTCAAAATGATCTTATTTAGGATGATCAAAGTGAGGATAAAAATAATGATTGGCAGCTACATCTTGAATCTCCACAAGAATTTGAAAATCTTTATGAAGATATGTTGCCCATTGGATAGCATTTTTATGATAAGTTTAATCAAGAATCACCTTTTCAAGATCATGATGTATCTTCAATTGACTATTCAAAGTTCATTGAAGAGTTGTATGAGCTTACAATAGTTGATAAGAAGGATAAGGTCACGTAAGGCTAAGTCATAAATGAGATGTCATTTGACAAGGTTGTAGTTGACAAACAACTTGAAAAGGATTCAAAAGTGCAAGATGAATTTGTCTTTATTGGTGACTGGTTTTCTATTGATGGCTCAATTCAAGAGATGTTAAGAGAAGTAATTTGAAAAAAGAGTGCCTCTTCTAATGTCATGTTTAATAAAGCCCCTACTTTACAGCTTGTACCATCTTTTGTAATGAAGGAGTTCATGAATTTCCTTTTTGATCTAGGTGGATCATGTTTTGTCATGGTTAATAAGATTAGTTTTTTTTATATTTTGTCTTAGATAAGTGATTTATTTGCACATTTACATTGTTAGGATAGTTTCCCTACTTTATTTTATTTCCTTACCTATTTTGGTGGATTCCATTATAAGAGGTCTCTTATAGTCATCTGTTATGAGTACAAGTGTCATGTACATGCTCTAAGTTTGATCATAATAGGCATGATTCCAGATTAAGTTGACAAAGATGTTGGCCATTTTTGGCCTACATAAAAATATTTAAAGGACTGAGTCATGTTCCTAATTGAGAGAAGGATCCAATGATCAAAGAGGAATATCATGTTACTTACAATGGTTTTGAAACACTTTAAGAAAAATTAAAGTATAATTCTATTGATCTTAGAGAAATAGGTCTAAAAAGTAAATGGAGGATTTAAATAACTTTGCACATTTAATATTGCATTTTTGGTCATGAAAAAGTTTGCTTATGATTTATAAGTTCATTTGAGATTCTAAATATCAAGAAAAAGCTCAAAAGAACAAGTCTAAGACCCAAACCGTCATCAAGACATCACTAAAAAATGAATTGGTTAGCTTGTTTAAACATTTGACAAGTATGACTAGGAATCCTCATAAGTCCTTGAGTTATATAGATATGGTTATCTTAGTACCTAGATCATCCCTTATAAGTTTTGTGCCTCCATGAACTTTTTTGATTCAAGATCTAAGCCTTAAAAGTTGACCCAATAGATGAAGATGTTCACATAAAAGTCGAGTTTAAACTCAACCAAAAATTTGCTAGTTATTAAATTTGATTGTCTATGGGATGTCAAATATAGTATTTTGGACATCATTAACATGCATGTAGATGTCAAAAAAAATCTCAATTAGAAATTCATATGAGTTTAAATATGACAGTTTGTGGGATGTAAAATGATAGTTGCACGAATGTCAATTTTGAGCTCATAATGTAGCCATTGGGTTTCAAGTAGTCAGTCCTAGGTAGATCTAAGGGATAAAATTTAATCACTCATTAAGATTAGATGGTATTTATATGGTCAAGAAGTTAGTGAATCTAAGGAGCTAATAAGTCAAGGACAAGTATCAAAAGTTTCAGGGTCATAACAGAAGATCGATGAAACATGTGTATTCATACAAATGGATTAATGCAGTGGATAATGTTAGAAAATTCAAAGAACCAATTTAGATACTGATATATAATTAAAAAAAGGGGATCTTGAGACATTTTTAGATAAAATTCAAAGAATATGTTGGACCCAAGTAAGGTAAATACATAGGATTTGAGCTTGAAGGTGATCTAAGATTGAACTAGGGTCACATTTCAAAGATCATGCATCACCATTTGAGTTATGTGGAGATAGGATTGGTATTTTACATCTATTTTAGTCAAAGGTTTACATCTTGTTTTTGAAATATAATAGGCATTGAGCTACAAATAAACCAATAAATGACATTGGTTTTTAGTCCATATCGAATCTATGTTAAAGATAGAATATAATAAAATATATTTTATAAGTGTCATTCGTTTGATATGTAGGTACCTATGGCCACCCAAAGCAAATGTGGCATAATTATGTCAATCCTAAGATATGTTCCTCATCATTAGATCTGATAGATAATGATTTAGAATTCTAAGAAGGAGACCTGGTGGTTAGATAAGGATAATGAGTATTCAATTCTTTTAAATAATTAATTCCTTATTGATAAATCCATGACTCAACATCCTTAAAAATGGTAATCCATCAAGAGTAGTTAGACCTCATTCAATGTTTTCTTTCAATGCACAATTCCCTCTCTCTCCTTCTTTTTCTATAAATATAGGCTTCAAATCCTTGAAAACATCATGGTAATCCCTCTCTTGGGCATGACTAGACTCTACCTAGAGTTGATCTTTGTAACATCTTGAGATAAATAAAAGACTCTTTTTTTAGATTTTATGATTCTAGTATAATGTGTTAATGTTACTTTGTTTTGCATATGTGGTATAAATCTCTCCCTTGTAAAATCCTAATCTCACCTAGCTACTAAATTATCTTATTGCGTAGGTCATGTTTAGTGTTTAATGTCATTTGATTAGAGCTAGCAAGTGGATAATTTAATTGGTTAGTTCCTTGAATCAGGTCTCTCCATCACTTTCCTTAGGTTTTTGATCATTTGGTAAACCTCTACATGAAATAATAATGCATAAACATCCATTTTGAGTTGTATATCTGATCTCATTAGTGTTTTTAAGAGTTTAGATAGAGTGGATGAACAATCACATTATTGGTGTATCACCTCCTTTATGTATTTTAATGTATTATTACCCATTTCTCTCCCTTTTCCCAATTAGGGTTTAGTTTAGCTGATAGATCCAAAAGGAATTCATCATTAATTTAAAGGTCTGATCCATTATTAGGATACCCACATTTTAGGGTCAGTATCATATTAGAATAAATTTGAGTAGAGGACTTAAACAATCCCCTTCTCAGCTAGGGTACAATCTAAAACACCAACATTACCATTAAAAATTCTATGTGCCTAGTTTTTTTAGATTTTACTTTCTTTGAATAATCATTATACCATTGCACCTACATTTTTGCCCAATTATCATTAGTTTGTGTAATAGGTTACACCCTTGATCTATGCTTACCAATTAACTAATCAATTACCTAATCATCACTTGTCAAAACATAAAATTTTCCTACTAGAGAAACTAATTAAATTAATGATCAAATTAACCCTATTGGGGCACATTATTATGACCACCCAAGACCACCCTCTTTGGGGCGAAATCCATCATTAGTCCTTCTTATAATTCTAATATCTAAACTATAAAGTAGGTGATAGCCTACAAGCCTAGCTCAACCTCTTCAAACTAGTTCTCAATTAAATATTCTAAGGAGGTATAAACATTGTTTTTATCTTCTAATGTGAGTTTCTTCTTTTTTTTCCAAATATCTCAACCTAAGAACTAGGATTGAGATACTAGTTATTCAAGTTTGTTTTTATTTTGTTCACTAATAGATTGACTAACCTCTCTTATATTTCTAATATAGAAATATATTGTTAATTTTGTGTTTATCGAACAAGTTACTCTAATATAGGATGATCTAGTTTTCATACTTATATCTGTACTATTTTCATTTAACCAACTACATTAGCCAAGGTTGATATAGTTCTATATTACATGTAATTATTTTCCATACTATATTGACCTAGTCTAATATAGTTTTAATTTATAGTCAATTAGATTCAAAATTTACAATAAATTTTACATTTTGTTAAAATTAATTTTACACATACAAATATATCAACCCAAGATGATATAGTTATAATTTAATTTTATTCCTTGTCAAACTATATCACCCCTATTCAATATAGTTATGTGTTTGTATATTTTTATATTAAATTGTATTGAACCTATCAAATTTAGTTTAGTTTATTTGTACTATCTAAATAAATGACATCAACCTAGGTTGATATAGTTTTATGTATTTATTTTTATCTTAAATTTTGTTTTTAGTAATTAATAATTAAAATAATGTAAATTTTACTTCCAATTTGTTTTCATTCGTTAAAATTTGAAAATTGATTTTAGACATTAACTTTTGCCTTTTATTTTAATTTTGTTTGACATTCCCTAAAAATTGTGTTCCAATATTTTTCAAACTATTTAACTACTATCATGAATGGTCACATGGTGCTCTATTTATAGTTCTTATCTATTATTTACAAACATTATTGTGTGATGGGATTTCCCAAATACTCATATCCATAATATAGATCTAAACACAAACTTTAGTTTCCATGTACCTCATGATAATTGAGAAACACATAGGGTTATTCTTTTTATTAAAACATAGGAATCTAGCCATCCATCTAATTCTATAGTGCACTTGTTAGCTGTTATCACCTATAATTTACTCTTGACTAATTCTATGGTTTACTAGTTAACATGGGAAAAATACTTCCTCTACTATGAAATATTAGGTCAACACTATCCAATAGATAAGAAAGTATCACTGAGAGACTAAAAATATGTCACATCCCTTTTAGTACATCTACTTAACCTTAATTTTAGATAAATAATTATAAAAATATTTAAATTACTAATTTTATGCTTGTTATCTACCAATATCAATGTAATTATGTGAGATGTATTCTAACTACACTATCTAGTGCCAATATACATGTCTGTGTCTGAACAAATGACATTGAATAGGTTGAATACATTATATAAATTTTACCTTGCTTATTTCTCTACTTATTATACTTTATTAACCATGACAAACATAGTTTATTTAAAATACTTGTAATTTTTCATAAGATTTGAATACATCGACTACGCTAGGTATAGTATATCCTTCACATTTTTGTCTATTAACTACATTGATCATGATCTATATAATGCATTACCTTCTATTGATACTATTCAATTATACCATAATTAACTACATAGACTAGCCTTGATATAGTACATCTTTTTTATTTTCTATTTATATAACTACATTAACTAGACTCAATATAGTACATTGCATGTTTTTAGTCATCATATTATTTTACTAAATACATAGATCAAGCTCAATATACTCCATCCACATTTCTTTCTACATAACTCCATTGATCACGGTTGATATAGTATTATTTTTTCTTCATTAATATGGTTGATAACATTCATTTACTATAATCAATCATATCCTATAAATTCTCCAATCCATTTTAACATCATGAAATCACCTATTATAATATTTATTGTCTTAAATAATTTCTATTTTACATGGGATTTTATTTCCTACCTACATTATCCTCTAATGAAGATCACACTTCATGGTGCAATTATTCCCTACAACTATCTATATCTATTAGTTGTAACATTGTTCAACTTACTAAAAATGATGATCTATATGATTCCTATATCTTCAAAAATATGTATGATAATACCATTTATACTCCTTACATGGATGTTACTTTATGAAAACTTCCCTAATTCACCATCGACGTAATTGATACTAATATTAGAAACCCCCTCTAGGGAATCCTCATATCATTAATCTAGGTAATGATCTTCCTACCAATGTAGGCAATCCACCTCCTCCTAATAATAAAAATACACCTATTTATACAACCCAAATTATTTCATAAATGATTCAATAAATGAATTTTATGAAAACAACTAAGAGCTCCCAAATGATCCAAATGTAAAATTATATTTTAAAAATGGCAAATCAACATCCAATAATATTGCATCAACATAAACAAAAAAATCCTCCTCTTCATGATGCCAATGGGATCATTCATCAACCTAGTATTCATAAAAAAATGCTTAAATATTAAAAATGAACCTTTAGTTCCCTTTATTATATATATATATATATAGGAAACATTTATTCAAAAATTACATATCATGGAGCTAAGGATCCAAATACCACTAAAATTATTATGAAAACATTATTAGAGATTCTATATAATGGTATAACAAACTCCCTCAACATTATTATTTACAATTAAAATATTCAGTTAATGATCTAGTTAATTATTCTAACACACTGACTTTCCTAATAATATCCTTAGCCATTTCATCAATGGCAATAAATTACTTCACTAATCCTCTCATACCTTTATCAAATTATGGAAATCAAAAACTAACAAATAAAATGATAACATGATTCTATATTAAAACTCTTCATCACTTCTTAAACCTTATCTTCAATATAAGGTTCGTTTTTAATCTCCCTAAATTATAGAAGATGCTTTTGATTATGATAAAAGCAAATATTTTATCATGACTCAATTTGAACCTTATCATAGTCTTAATATGGATAATTTCAAAAATTTAACCAATGTAACCATCATTACTAGTTCTAATTCTAAGCCTCTTCAAACCAAAACATGAGAGTATCAATTATTTATTTAAACCCCCTTCCACCCACCCTTGATTGTGTCATAAATAATGAAGTTATTACCTCCATGCAAACCTTTCATTTACACTTCTACCACTCCTCCCTCATGGTATGTTCCTAAGAAATTTTGTTTATTCCATGCTGATGTTTTTCATTATCATAAAACATGTCATATTATTACAAAATTTATTTTTTCCTTCATGTTATTCTATGATTTAGATCACAGTGTTATGATAAATAATCATCTTAATAAGTACCTTAATGCTTCTCAAAATATAAACTATTCAAAATCTACCAAAAAAATAAAAATAAATCTTATAATCCCAATACACAACATACAAATGAAAATATGTGTGTTATTAATGCTAATTATGATCAATAATATACTAATTATCATCATGTGAATGTGGATAAATTAAATTATCATCATAATCGTTCTCACAAAGATCATGTCACCAAACCTAAGAATCCATCCATTAAGGAAAAGCATCTTAAATATACCATAAATACCCCTCCTTCATTTTCAAAACTAGCCACCAATAATGAGCCATCCCCACACATGGAATTTTAATCTATTTCCTCCATTCCTACAAATGACACCATTATTACTCAACATAAGCCTCATATTTATTCCTTTTACAAGCCTCATTATAATTTTATGGATGAGCTTAACTCTATTCATTGAAAATTTTCACTCATGGAGTTATTCATAAATTTTCCCTATCATCACAAATTCCTTATCAAATAAATGCAAGACATTGAGTACCCCTCATCTAATGATTCTAAGAAAGTCAATTTATCTTTTAATGGAACCTACCCACAAAATTCCATGCTATGTAAATAATTTATTCCTCCATAAAACTTGTCATGTATTTCCATAA
Source organism: Torreya grandis (assembly GCA_037957365.1). Taxonomy (NCBI): domain Eukaryota; kingdom Viridiplantae; phylum Streptophyta; class Pinopsida; order Cupressales; family Taxaceae; genus Torreya; species Torreya grandis. The sequence goes on along the minus strand of JARHVA010003506.1, from coordinate 573,840 downwards.
ATATGATATGATTAAGGATGAAATTAATTTTTGAGCTAATGATCCACCATTATTTATAAGAAATTATAATCAATAATATCTTGATAAGAAAAGTCTTGGTAGATGAAGGTTCAGGCATTAATGTTACCTCTCTTTGGCTCATACAAAAAACATATACTTCAAAGAAAACCTTAAACAAAATTTTCTTACTTGTCATGGATTTATTAAAACCAACCAAAAATAACTTGATTATACTTGGTTTTCTCTTAATATTCGACCCAAAACAATTCAAACTAATCTTATGGTCCTATATATTCTTTTATCTTGTAACATGATTTTAGGACATTCATGGACTCATCATATATGATCTATTAAAATTTTATTATAGTTTGTGTATCAAATTTATCTAGAATGGAAAACATTATAAACATGAATCAGATCCAAACCCTTAGGACATTCAATTTACAAAGCTTAAATATCAATACCTCATTCATATGATTACTCATATTAATAGTTCTCCTCTACCTAAATTCATCAACATGCATTATAATTTGCATGTCACTCTTGTATACTATGATGATGATGTACATAATGAATTACAAACCATTTATAATACCACTCAATTATTTCCTTATATATTATAATGCATTCCTCCTTTTGTTCTTCTATGGGATCACACCAACCATTTAATTAATGATATTTCTTATAATTCTCCCCTATGCAACACATATTAAGCACATTACATAGAATATGATTTCACTTATAATGAATATGGAGCATGAAACCTCTTTCAATATCCTTTATTCCTATCTCTTCATATTTTATCCACTATTGATATCCCCACTAAAATTGATACATGTACTATTTCTCCATCTTATTATGATTTCTACATTATGGATAAGCCCAATCATGAGACTTGGATTTCATGAATTATAAAAAAACATTAGATAAAACACATGTATTCAACTATTATGTTCATGTCATTGATATACCACATGATATTAAATTATAAATCAAAGGTTATGTACCTCCTACCAATTCACCATTAAAATATATTCCATGGGTTGTCAATTTCCTATTTAAATCCACAACATATAATGGTATTGATCAACTCAATCCCACTAAATATCATTCTTAAAATATAAGTACTATTGACTATATCAATAATGTTCACATTATTTCTCATATTTTTGATTGTGCTGACCAACCTAACATAGTTTAATTGCCAGTCTTTGACAACTTTAGTTGTAACTAATACTTGGATAATAAAATTATTTTTTACTCATCACTCCTAATATCCTCTCATAACCAAATTGATATAATTAACCTTATTCCTATTATTTATACACATATTAAAGTTTCACCTAATACCATTATATCTATATGTAATGATCAATCCAATACACTAAAAATAGAATTTCTACCTTCTTGTCAACATCTTGACATTACCTTCAAAGATATGGAAACTACTGTCACACTGATACATTCTAAATACACATAATATTTTCAAACTTTTATTTATTATTAACACTTTGTATCTTGTAATAACCTATCGAGTCTCTATATGTCTAAGTACATGCCTTAACGGGTGTATTTGGAAAGGGGTGGGCATACCATCGATGATTTGTAATATTTTTATCCCTTTTTCCACTTGCAATATACACACTTGTCTTTTACAACCATTTACACTAAACTTATTCTTCTCAATCCTACCTCCTACAATATTTTCCTCTTTCCATCCTCCATTTTCTTTCCTTAACATCCTTTTTGATTATCAGTTGTACTAGGTTGACTAGGTCAACCTAGTATAGATTATGAGCATGATTTACTCTCTTGGTTTGTTAGCCTTTCAGCTGACCCAACACAAACCTAGTAAATTGTCCTTGAAAAAATGCTAGGTTAACTAGGTTGACCCTATATAACCAACATTCCTAGGAGGATATAGGGAAAGATCCACATATATATACAAGGTCATTTCTGACCATTTCATAAGAGAAGAATTATTAGTGAATAATTGCAAATAAACATCTATTTATTGACCATTCTACTTGAGGAATAAAGCTTACGGTTCCATACTTTCTTTGGAGATATGGATCTTGTCTATTGGAGAGGTATTTTGGATGCTTAAATAGTTTATGTATCCTAGAGTTTATTTATCTTTGTTATCCTTGCATACCACAAAAATATCTTGTGAATCACCTTGGCCAAGGGAGAGATTGAGGCTCAATGCATTTGTCTTCAAAGGTAAGTATTCCTAAATTTATTTCTACTTTATAAGAGTAGATAGTAATGCATATGTATTATTCTCCCATGTATTAAGATTTTTTTATAAATTGGCATGAGTATATGTCTTCTAATACATGTTTAGTTTAGTTATTTTTTCACTATTTCTAACTTCGAATTTGTGCCACAATATTTGGTGAGCACTAGATTAGATTTTGATTTCTTATTATTAGAATAAAGTGAACATTTTAAAACTTAGGAATCAATTAAGATTGTTATGTGATTGTGTTATATTATAGGCTTTGGAACCCTTCAAATTATGATGTATTATGACAAGTGATACAAGTGATCCCCTAATCAGGTCTAGTAGATCCCTATATTAGTCATGCTCCCACTTAAAAAGTGTATCCCCAATCAGAAGTGTAGGTGTGATCTATCTTATCTGATCAAGGATTAATTCATAGACATGATACATTTTTGATTACTTAAATTTTTGAAAACTTGATGTGAATGCTATCCCATCAATGGTTTTATTGTCTCCATGTTTCCATTTTTGTTTCTTTTGTGTTAGCTTTAGTAATCCCTTTAGCTTCACCTTCATATTACATTCTAGTGAACCTAACGTGAACTAACCCTTATAGGATTTTTTTACTTTTACCTTCATTTATTTCATTTATTTTGATCATATATTTTGACATTCTAGATTGATTCTATCAACCCAACCTTTTATCTCTATGCATAAGTTGTAGGAATAGACAACTGGGTTGACCCTGTCAACCCAGTACAATTTGCTAGCCTTTCAAGCACCTAGTTCAGCATAATAAGATGACCCAACTGACCCCATATAGTTTTAACACTTCTAAGTAGGTTCACATATATCTTGATCAATATTTTCAACCAAATTTTTAGGTTTCTCAAGTATACTTCCAAGTTCTATACCAGTAATCTTCTTTATTACATCTCTAATCCACCAATGTTCCTTTATACTTCTCTATTTATCTCATTTTTATCTTTCTTTTCATATTTTTTAGTCTTTAAAAATTCCCTTACATAGTCAAATAGATCAAAACTACCAAACCAATTTTATGTTTTATGTGATATTTGAAATAACTAGATTGACACTGCCAACCCAACTCATTTTTAGACTTTGCTTTTATAGTACAGGTTCAACCCTATCCACCCTATTCTATATTTTGTGAATATAGTGTTCATGCTATACCTTGTTTCAAAATTTGGAATTAACATCATATATTTTATTAATTAATACACACATTTATTTTCTTCTTTTTTGCATGATTAGAATAGTTCACATAGTTTAATTAGGATATTTTCAATTAACCATTTAGTTTCACTATTTTTATTTTATGCACACATGAAAAAATTACATAACATAAACAATCACTTTAAAATTTATCTACCCCAAGCCAATTTACTTAGATTTCATCACCAAGGGGGTAGCCAACTTGATGATCTAGTCAAGTATAAAATGTGTTTAATGGTATATTTTGGCTAAGCAAATGACACCCTTATCACTATAGTGTATGAATTGAGAGGGTAGGCCCCAATACCAAACCTATATAAATTCCATTATAGTCATTTTCAGCCTAAAATACCTAAAACCATTCTTAGATTGCTATTTAGTACCTTCCTTATAACCAACTTCTAATTACATTTTAAAATCACATCTTAATAATCTAATAAACTATCAGGTTGACCAGTTAGTTAGCTTTAAATTTTAGGTTGTTTTCTTTATCTTTGATCAATTATGTGTACAAAACCTTACATTATCCAATGTTGGTGCAAGATTTTTTTGTGTGTTTCAATTGGATTGGCCAATGTTAATCCAATTGGTTGTCTATTTTCTTTTATTACTTAATATTTTTCATTACTTGCAAAGTTATCTTGTTTTATTTTTAAAAATCTATTTTTAGGCTTCTTAAGTTCCCTATTTTTTGTACTGGATCAACCTAGTTGACCCAATTATTTTTCTACCTTATGTACATTATATTAGATTTACCTTGTCAACCCTACATAGTTTTATAGTCCCTATCTCTATACTAGATCAACCCAGTCAACCTTGTATAGTTTTAGTCACCTCTTTTGACCTTTGTTTTCTTATTTCCCTTATTTCTCCTTCATCATGGACTTTCTATTGGATAATTAAATTGAGTTATAGTCAACATACATGATGAACACTACCAATCCTCATAAAGTCCCCCATAGATAGAGTAGGGCTCCTATTTTGGATGCTTGTAATGTTCATATTACCATCCATAACATAAAATATGGGACCCCTCCTCATAACTCTTTGTAGCATAATCCTCTTTTCTTAGAAGACCAAACTAAGTTAGAATGTACTCTTGAAATGATATTATAAATTTTTTAAAATTCCTCAACATAGAGGGAAGGATCCTTTTTACCATTTACAACCTCATGATTATTGATCAAACAAATATCCTCATTCACCCACTCCCACATTCTCAATAGGATTTTGAGGTACCACTTTTTTGGTTCTCAACCTCTTCCTTTAATTTTAATTCCTGATTATGCCATGACTTCCTCATATCTATCATATTCTACCTCGATGCCTAGTATCTCAGCTAACATAGTGGGTTCTACATCTAGTGGACATCTTATAAGATCCACTTTCCCTAATATTTCCACTAGTTCATCTATTACTACTCAAAGCCATCATGCTTATAGTGCTTCTTTCTCTTAACCATTCGCTATTCCATATTTTGCTTCATGATCAAATTTTTCCACTAGTGCCTCAAATTATTACAATTCTTCTCAAGTTAATATTAATGCTAATAGTGGTAACCAAGCCAATAATACCAATACAAATACCAATTATAATGTCAATCAAACACATGAAATTTTGTTGTAAACTCTCAATTAAATCAATACCTTTCAAACACATAACACAAATCAAATGATGAGAATGCAAGACCACCTCCTTAACCTTCAATCTCATCCAAAACTAATGGCTTTGGGCACACAACCAGAATTTTCCCCCTCCTCCTCTTAAATATTATGAAGGAAATATCATTCCTCAACCTCCTTTAGTCAATAAATCCATTACGCATCTACAAAATGAACCTCTCACTACTCAAATTGCCAAAATCAGTATAAGAGGTATAACACCTATAATTTATTATAATGGTTTAACCAATCCTACCCTTCACCTTAGAACATTTGGAAAAATTTACAAACATTGGGACAAATTAAACACCTTTTCCACTACCAAGCTCCTAACCAAAACCCTCATGAGTGATGTTTTGGATTGGCATAATCAACATAGAGATAATTCTATTTCTATTTTGGATGACTTAGTAAATAATTTAGTTAAAGAATTCTAAACTAATGATCTTCATGAAAAAACTTTGGCCCATTTCAGTAATTACAAACAACATGAGAATGAAACTACCTAACCTTTAAAAGAGATGGAAGACTTTGTCAAATAAATGTGAACATAACATGGTGGATGGAAATATTTTTCATCTCTTTACAAATTCCCTCCTTCAATTGAGATATTAGGTCCTCACTCTCTCTCCACATACCTTGGATGAGGATATTAACCAAGCTAAAAGACAATATTCCTTAATGAATCAATTCGATCCACCATAGCCTTCTATAGGTCCTTGTTTCCTATTTCAGAATAAAGACCATAATATCACCAATGATGGTGTTAATTATTGTTATGACACCATTCAAAATGTTCAAGCTATCATTCCTAACCCTTATTTGAAACCAAATTCTTATTCTCAATAATATACCAATCCTCATTTCTCTTCACCCAATAAAATCAATGTTCACAAACCTCTATCCTTAGTTGAATTTCTTAAGTGTCTACCTAGGACTCTTCCACAATAACTTGACAATATTCATCTTATGAATCTTGGTATGATCCTAAATTTTTTTGTTGGTTTCATGCTATTTATGGGTCATTCTCATGATACTTTTAGACAACTTCATAATTTAGTTATGGATTTTATTCTTGGACCTAATTTTGATCATGATTTCATTATCTGTAAGTGTTAACAAACCTATGCAATTGATTTCAAGGACTATAAATCAAATTATAAAACTCAATACTTGAATCAATAATATTTTCATTTGGCTATCTATAAGGATCCTCTACCTAATTATCAACCAATTTAAGATAATCAAGACAAGTCCACCCCTTCCACCAATAACATAAAAAATATTATTAAATAAACTTCTAAAAAAAATGTGGTTAACATGACTAACATGTGAAGGGTGGTATCTTTCATTGATTCCCAACCTATCTACACTCCTTCACATAAGACATACTATGATATCTAGGATTATTTTCTAGCTCACTTAAATGAGTTTGAGAAAGAATATCTTATCATTTTTGATGATCTAATTTATGATTCTCCTTTTGATAACACATCCCATTCTATTTTAACCAATATTCAATCATCTTCTAATACTAGTAATAATCAATCTTCTTCTAACACTTATTCTTATCCTTCTTAAAATCAACACAAACCAACGATTTCATCATCTCAACATGATTTACCACCTTATTGTAAACCTTATTATTCTTCTTATCAAAAAAAATTCTAATGTAATTTAGTTCCTCCATTTGAGAACCTCCTTAACCATTATGCACCTATATTTGACAACCTTCTTATGGGCTATGATGAGTGGGATCCCATTGAGGAACTCAATAATATCCCATCCAAAATTCCATTCCTTGACATTATGTGGACTTCCCCATGTCATAGGAACCATCTCATGCAGATCTTATTTGAGATGAATTTTCCTCATCCTCCCCTAACAGGAGGGAGGAAACATTTTTCTAGTTTTGAAGATAGTATTTTGAAACAATGTGAAGAGATGTCTATCCATGTTGATGAGACCATAGACACTTCTCTTTATCTCAAATTTCCCATGTCATTTATGATTATTGATGAGATTTTTATTCATATATATGATCCTCCCTTATTTATTAGCATCCAAATCAGTGATATCCAAGTTAAGTGTGCCTTGATTGATGAGGATTCTGGTACGTGTGTCACTTCTCTCAATTTTATTAATATTCTAAGATATTTTAATTACAATCTTATGTCTACATGTAACATGTGCCAAGGATACAATAAAAGTAAAATGACTCTTCTAGGTTATGTGTGACTTCCCATTACTATTCCACCTATCATGGTTCATGTGAAGGTGATGATATTTAACTTTCCCCTTCATATAACATCTTGCTTGGTAGGCTATGGACTCATTGCATAAAGAATCACTTCTTTTGCCTACCAATAATGCCATTGATATGATTCAAGGTGGCACTAACCCTTGGAATTTCAAATAATTTCAAGATCATGGTGTCTTTAATATTCTTACTCTTGTACCTTTTCCTAGTGTTCTATTTTGTGAGTCTCAACATCTCAAATTTCTTATTAATTCAACTTGTGGTTACAATGGTCATCATGAGCTCACTGGTAACATTCCTCCTAAACTTTTATATTTTGATGATAATGATCATGGTGAGATTAATTTAAAGATAAAAAATTCTAATCTCTTACCTCATCTCATCTCATAGCTTCCTACTTCCTTATAGGCTCATTTTCACAAACTTCTTTGTGATGAAATTATTAGAGTCTTAACTAAGACTAGGCATTGTATTCACCATGGTTCATCAGATGACAAGGTTATCCATACCTATGTCATTGATATTCACATCCTATATAATGATGATGGTTATTCCTTAGATGATCAATTATTATATGATCATGTCCAATCTCATGATACTAAGATTATTTTTTATCATTCTTCCTTACTCGAGTCTTTTCATACATATCATCATTTTCTAGTTCCTAATTTTATCATGTTTCCCCTTTATCATAAGGTAGAGATGGCATTGAAACCTCTAGTTTTTGAGGATCCATGTATGACTATGCTCATGGATCATGCTATGAATAACCCTTACCACTTTTATAGGTTCCCTAACTGTCATCATTAGCTTACACTTGAGGTTAGTATAACCCTATTTAGGCCTATATATCTTGATCGTCCCTTAGTATATCTTGCTATAGTTGAGCCTCTTCCTACTCCTAATATAGTTGATCTTGTTCCTACTCCTACTATTTTTGATTCTACCCCTATTTTTGATGCTATTGTTCCTTCTATTAAGCCTAGTTCCATTCCTGCCTCATCATTACCTTCCCTTGGTGATGGTTTACTTCCCTTGCCTAAGATGGCCCCTCTTCCCACCAAATGGGATTATAAGTGTTCTTTAGCTTCTTCCACTCCTATTTCACCTCCTTCCATGAGTTATTCTAATAAAACCACTCACAATCATATATGTTGCTTCTATGGGATGAATAATCATTCTTCCACCCATTGTCACAAGTTATGGTAATATCTTGATACCTTGCATCCTTCTTCCCTATCATCAGAAAAGCTATATCTCCCTCAAAGGTACTTCCTCAAAATTTTCCCAAGCATGGTGAGGTATATCATTTATGGCATCTATACATCACCCATCATACTGATCATTGTCATATCTTACAACATCTCAAATATCACCTTATAGCCATTCCCAAAACTTCTACCATACCTAACACATGTCATTCCTACAAAAAGGCTCCTCCTTCTTCCCCCATGGCTCCACCTCTATTGGTTCCATAACCTCTTATGGTCCATTCTATGCCTACACCTATGATCCCTTCACCTATGAACCTTTCCTCAACTATGGATCATTCTCTACCCATGAGCCCTTCAACCAAAGATATTGATCCTATGCATTCTCCTAACCATAATTTACCTAGTTTTCCTCCTTAGCATGATCCTTTGAGCATTCCTAAATTTTTAGTTAATGAGATCAAAAAATAAGTATTTATTGAGTATTCATTAAAGATTAATGAAACTTGAGTAGCAATTTGATTATAGATTCATAGATATTTATCTGATGTATTAGATAATGTGTGTGGATAGATTTACCATTATTTATGAGAACATGCATAGTGATTTCACATTTATTATTGGATTGGATGTGTGATACAATCTTATTTTTATCTATTATATCATTTGACACTATGTCAATTTTTTTCTTCTTTCATATCATGATCATACTTGTTGTACTATATATTTCTTTTGTTATCATTTTTTTTCACATACGATTGTCTTTTATTTTATCATTATTTTCCCTTCCCTTTTTTCCTTGTATTTTTTCTCAAAACTCTCTTCTTGTATATTTATGATTATTTTACTTTCTTATCCTTATTTTTCATAGATAATTTGTCATGGAGATGTAGTTATACTTACCTAGTTCCCCTTGGTTATTATCTCCCTTTACCATGTGATTAGTTATAAAAAAATCTATCTCATTATTATTTCCTCTTACCAGTCATTCTGGATCTCCTTTTTTCAAAAATTAAGCATATACAGGGTTGAGACTTGAGATCACATACTAGTTAATTATCAAACCTAAGTGTCTTAGTCAGTCCTTATATTTAGTTTCTTAGCTTCCTTTAGCCTTAAACTATATCTCATTCATGTGTATCACTATCTCTCTCATGACTGGTCAATCCAAATTTGTATGGAGGAGGAATCTTAGAAAACCTTAAAAAAAACTTAAAAGCCAAATCATTTAAACAAAAGACAATGAAATCAAAAGAAAAAATTATTCTTAAAAGTTTAATCACACTAAAATACATGATTCAAATCACATCTCCTTATTCTAGTCAAAGTTCAAACTCCATATTATGCCTCATGGTAGATTCGAGGTGCTTTTGGGTATGGTAGACCAATAGAGTAGAAGAAGAAAATAAAAAATATTTTAGTGATACCTACTTTTTCATGTTAGTACCCAATCTTTACAGTAGACCAATGAATCTATAAGGGGTCCTAAAGAGAAGGGAGCACATCATGGGAATGTAGGTTCATTTTTATTTTATTTTACCAATCTACCTTCATGAGATGATCTTAGTATCACACTTATTTTCCTATAAAGATTTACATCTATAGCAAATAGGTTTCCTTTCTCCATAGATGACCACTAGTCATTTAGTGTCTTTTTATGTCCTTATTATGCCTCTTGTAACCTAAGTTATTCTCATAAGATGCCTAAGTCTTAATTTTTACACTCCCTTTTTCACTCCTTATATTTCCTCTTGATATTTTTTGTTTAGTGTACTAATCACCCTCTCCCCTTGGGATTTCATTTTTGAATTGTATTATAAAACCACAAATAGGACCCAACCATCCTCACAAATTACCATATTTTCCTTCCTATTACCCACATCCTTGATTACCCAATTTTCCTATTTATTCCACCCTAGTAGTGTTCTCTTTGTAGAGTTGCAGTGTAAAACCATGGATAGGACCCGACCCTCCTCACAAAATTTTTCAATACCCAAGTCACCATCCAAATTACATGTGTCAAATTTGAGATAAGATTCAATTGATTATGAAGTTACAAATCATTTTATAGGATTCCCATCTTGATATTTAATATTTCTTATGCTTACTTAATTTTTTCTTTCACCTTTTTATCTTCTTATTTTCTTAGTGCATGTAAGATTTCAACCAATTCTTGAATTTTTCATACTTTTTAGCTTGAATTAGTATGACCAATTTAAGACCAATATTTTGCAATTTTATTTTTCATTCATACTTCCCAGCAAGATTTATTATGATTAATCTATTTAATTAAATTTTTTTATTACCATTTGTACCCTTTTGCATACCTTCCATTTTATTACTTTGTTGTCATACTTCCCAATGCAATATTAGTATGATTTTACTTGTCTTAATTTGCTACAAAAATATTTCACATTGGTTTAAAAACAAATTATTTTTATCATCTTGTTTTTCCATTTTTTTTTATTCTTTATACTTATTCATTTCTTGTTATTACACATTTCCCATCTTGAAATAGTGTGTAATGAATTTTCTTGATTGATTATATTTTTCCGAGTTCTTTTGCATATTTCTTTTTAAACATGAATTTATTTTAAACTAGTATAAAAGAAACCACATTTAATATATTTCCTATAGCATATAAAAGAAAGATAAATATATGTGCTAGAAATAAATATATCTTAAGCATCCATAGCCTCAACCATAATAAACAAACAAAATAAACCATAATGACAACATACACATCCAACAACAATATGTCAAGAATGACCCATCATACAAACACACACACACACACACACACACACACACACACACACACACACACACACACACACACATCATGAGTTTAATACAAAATATGAAACCATATACAATACTCCAACTCTATAGATGGGATCTATCCTGTCTATCTCATGGACTAGCCATACTGCCTATTAAGGCCTCAATCTAACTCCTTCAAATGGTATGCTATAAGGAGGTCATCTAAGATCTCAACCCCTCTACCTATCCATGTAGGTGTTCTACCCACATCTTTGACTCCACTAGCTAAGTCTAGATCTCTATCATCTATGCTACTATATCTACATGCACATCACTCTCATCTAGTAGGGCCTACCATGCCTATAGTTCCCCTACATCCATCACTATTGGTGGCTACATCCTCACCATCTACACTCATATCTACCTCCCTACCTTTCTAGCTAATCTGAACTAACTCACCTGAGTTAAGGTAGATGGTACACATAAATCCTCTAGTGTCATGGGGTCGTATGGTTATAGAGTCTCATTTAGGATGTCATGGAGTAATCCCCTCACTAGGGACCCCCATATTTCCTCCACATCTATACCTACACTTGAAAAATCACACAAGATGGATATAATATTGCTATCATATCTCATAATATCTATATATTTATCTAAACAAAATTTAAGAAACAAATTAATAATATTTTACCTATCTATGTCTCAACTACTATGGTCTCACCATTTTCATGACTACCTAACATAGTCTTCCCATATAGGTTGCCTCATATTACCTCCTTTATAGGCCATATCCTTAGCTCAAACCTAGCTATCATGAATCATGTCAGTCTTATCCTACATCTATGTTGTCTATCTATCATCTCCTTTGGCTCACCTATTGGGTCATTTGGGATGGTAATAATCTCCACTCTCTCCTCCAGCTCCTGCTTCTATTGATACAATGTCCTTGATATTTGATACTCATCTTAATGTGTATATGGTAGTGGTACATCTAATATCTTTACCTCTACATCCATATCCTCTTATTTGGCTCCTCATCATACCTGACTAGTCCATGGTCACTCTCAAAATGGCCTTAGTGTTGACCTCACTACTAGTGATCCAAGTCTTCTCCTCCCTTATGGATCCTTCACATGCTGATCCCAGTACTCAAGCATTTATATTCATGTTTCTAGATGAGGTAGGCCTATTAGGCCTATATATCCTAACATCCATGCCATCAAATATGGCTCTCTCCACCAAAAATATTATCTAACCACCTCTATCCTTATTGTCAATGGTACAACTATGTGCTAGCTCACACATGTAGCTATTATGTGCTTATATGGATATAAAATAATGTCTTCATGTCTCATTAAATATAGTTATAACATATGGGAAATAACCTATTCTACATAGTCCTCCCTCCATCTCCTCACTTGAGGTGACCTATCATTGACTGCATAGGGTAACCTAGCCAACTGATACATAAAAAACCTCTCATAGATATAATATATCAAAAACATGATTAGACCCATGGTCCTCTACCCTTTGACTAGCATCTCATACATGTCATGTACTAACTCGACCCAAATGACCAAGCCTAGGTTGTATAGAACTTGCTCCTCTAATATCATCCATGTCAAGGCTACCATGAATAGTGGTACTTTGCCATTTGACTTGTGACATAGAACTTATTGTGTCACAAGGCCTATCATAGCCTTTTAGATATCCAAAATCTATGATTTATAGATACCAAACATACTCACCCTCCTACCTAGTAGTATCATCTTTGATCGTGTAGCCCACATGGCTAAGGCTCTCCTTTAGACTATCTAGTATCCCTATGGTCACCTATGCTCCTACTATAGGTATCCCTAGGATGGCATGGACATATTCTAACATGATATCCAACTCTATTATATCACCATCCACCTCCTCTCTAAAGGTGTTAGTCAATCATTCCAAATAACCAAGGAACATGACTAACAAGTCAGCATTGAAGGGGATTTGACACATGTATTTTATCCTGCTTAAACCAATAGATCCTAGTCTAGCCCAATCTCCATCTAATAGCCTATCTAGAAAATCTATTATTCATGATGCATTTACAATTTTCTAAAATATCCATCATCCCTATACCCAAGAAATAACAAAATATGTATCAATTATTTCATGTCATATATAGTTGTAAATACATTATTTCTACATTTCTAAAGCAAAAACAAGCCTACATTACCTTATTTTATTCATTTTTAGCCTTATTGATCCTTATTAACCTTACTTGGTTATTTTAGGCCATTTTATCCCTCTTTTGGCATTTCACATGCTTTTATGTATTATTCTAGCCATTTGGTTGAAAAAATCTTGTCTTTTTGCCCAGTTGACTCAAAAATTTGAGTTAACACACTTAACTTCCCTTCCCTAGTGTTTATTTTACATTTTATACCTTTCAGACCACGTAACAACTCCAAACTAAACTTTTAGCATATATAATGTATAGGATCAACCCATACCTATAGGGTTGGCACTGTTGATATTAACTATTCTCTAGCCTATTGGGTCGATTGGGTCAACCCAATGCTTTTTTCCTGTTGGCCCCTTGCATTTTCTTGAAAAAGTATAATTTTATTATTTTTTACCTAAATCCTTCAAACCCATTTTCCATCTTCCTATTTTATTCCCCTAGAATATCATTTTGCCTCATTATAATTTTTAAAAATGCTAACAATCATAAATTACTAAAAATTCATTTAATTCAATATAAATTTCAAAAACTAGTTTGAGAATCATAATTGCATACTTGTAGTGCACCTATTGCCACCTTTGGAGCTCTTCCTCACTTAGCATGCCATCTTCTCACCATCCTATCTTGTTTTCTCTTTAGAGCTCTATTTTCTCTCCTTCACAAATCAAAATAATAAATGTCTTTCATTTCACCCTATTTGAAATCACTTTTTATCAATTCAAAATCTTTTAATTATTGTCCTATAGATTCCTTATTTTTCTTCTATCTTTGTTTCTACTCATCCATTTTGTAAACCATAAAATGAGTTAGATTCATGATGATGTAGAGATTATTTTCCAATATCATATGCATATTTACCAAAAAAATTGATTTTTCGCTATTTTTTGCACTAACTTCTATAGGTTTATCTAAGTGTTTTCTTCATTGGACACCTTCATATCTTTTATAATCTACTTCTTTATCTACAACACTAATCTAAGTTAAATATATGCATTTTTTTTTAATTCAATCCTTTCATTTATCTTCTTTAATTCTTATTACACTTTGCTTAGCATCAACATTGTGTGTTATCATATTTTTTCTCAAATTACCATCTCCTATTTCACTTACATGATACATGATGAGCTTCAAGTGGGGCATATGTATACATATAATATTTTCAAAATTTTACTGATTATTGACACTTTTTATCTTGTAATAACCTATCACATCTCAATCTATCTAAGTGCATGACTTAAAGGGTTCATTGAGAAAGGGGTGCATAGACCATCATTACACCATAAGATTGTTATCCCTTGTGCCACTTACCATCTACACACTTGTCTCCTAAAACCATTTACCCTAAACTTATTCTTATTAATCCTACCTCCTTAAGTAATTTCCTCTTTCCATTCTCCCTTTCTTTTCCTTAACATCCTTTTTGACTGTAGGTTATATTAGGTTGACTAAGGGTATTCATTACTTTTTTAGTTTTTTAGCCTTTTGACTGACCTATCATAGACCTAGTAAACTATCCTCGAAGACACACTGGGTTGACTAGGTCAACCTTGTATAACTAACATTCTCAATAGGATTTAGGGCAAGATCTACCTATATATACAAGATCATTTCCCACCATTTCATAAGAGATTAATTATTAGCAAAGAAGTATAAATGAACATATGCTTATTGACCATTCCATTTGAGGAATAAAGATTAGAGTTACATACTTTATTTGATGATACATATATTATCTAGTAGGGAACTCTTTTAGATGCTTAGATAGGTTGTGTAGCCTAGAGCTGGTTTATGTTCATTATCCTTACATATCACAACAATCCATTGTGAATTACCTTGGCTAAGGGAGGCATTAAGGCTCAACATGTTCATCTTCAAAGGTAAGTATTCTTAACTTTATTTCTCCTTTGTAAGAGTAGATAGACAATGCATTGGTATTGTTCTCCCATATATTAGGATTCTATACATAGTGATGTGACTATATGTCTTCTAATACATGTTTAGTTTAATTGTTTGTTTTATTATTTCTAACCCCCACTTTGTGCCACAATCTTTGGTGAGAACTAGACTAGATTTTGATTTTGTGCTATTAGAATAAAGTGAATATTCTAAACCTTAGGACTCCATTAGAGCTATTTTGTGATTATGTTAGACTATAGGCTTTGTAATCCATCATATCATGATGTGTTATGACAAGTGATATAAGTGATCCCTTAATTAGGTCTATCAGAACCCCATATTGGTCATGCTCCCACTTAACAAGTGTATCCCTAATTGAATGTGTAGCTTTTATCTATCTTATCTGATCTAGGATTAATTCATAGACATGATGCATTTTTTATTGCATACACATTATAGGTTTGAAAACCAAGATAATGGAAATATATACCTTGAAGTATATGTCAAATAATATGGAAATCTACCAATGATTCCTAAAAATGGGTACATGTTATAATTAAAGCATGATTTTGAGACTCAAATTCCATGCCAACATCATAAGATTGGCCACTGAAAAAAAAGGCTCTTTGATTCAATACTTTTGTTGCTAGTATTCATCCCAAAATTAATATTTTATCCAAGATTCCTCTAGCTTCATTTAATTTCCAAGATGGAAATTCCATTCTTATTGAATAATTTTTTTAAATCAATAATGGTACCATGGTTATTCCTCAACCTATTCTTGTCTCTAAATAACTCATCCTAAAGAACATTATAATTATAGTCTCCTCTTAGATAAATATATTAATTTTTTTCTCAGTCATATGAAGGCATGCCTAATATTGATCCTAGTATTTTAGTCCATAACATCATCACCTATCTTGATGTAAAAATTATGCATTAAAATAAACTTAAATTCCCTTTTGAGATTTATATCCTGTCATAAATTAATTATCAATATTTTGGATGCTAAGTTCATCAAAATGTATATTTCTCAAAATGGGTTTCCAATATTATTCCTATTCTCAAGAATGTAACTATGATCATTCAAATATGTATATACTTTCATAATATTAACTTAGCATGTCCTAAATACAACTTTCCTTTACCATCACTTGATGCCATTATTGATTATATAGTAGGATATGGAATTTTATCTATCATGGATAGTTTTTTATGATATAACAAAAGTCATATCACTCTTGAAGATGAAAATAAAATGTTGGAGTTACTTATCAATGTGAAATGAATCATATTTTTAATATCATTTGTAAAATAGTTGTAAATTGTGTTGATGATATTATTACAAATCTAGACATCTAAAAAACCATCTTCATGACCTTGATATAATTTTTTATTTACTCATCAAGTACAAAGTGAGACTTAATCCTTACAAATGTGTTTTTATTGTTACTTCCAAAAGATTACTATAATTTCTAGTCCCCATCAAAGGGATTGATGTAGATACCATAAAAATCAAATCTATATTCTACATACCGATCTCTCATTGTATTCCAAACATATGAACATATCTTCATAAACTTGAGGCAATTTGATGATTTTTTATTGAGATGGATCAACATATATATTTGATGCATTCACTCTTAAACAAATTTATTTATATTTAATGGACCAACACATCTCATAATCTTTTGATAACATGAAGGAAACATTAATACATCCTCTTACTCTTCAGCTACATTTTAATGATCACTCACTCATATTTTATACTTCATATAATCTTATATTAGTTGAGGTAATGATCACTCAAAAATATGAGACATAATAAGAATATCACATATATTAAATTAGATAGGATTTAATATATTATGAAAAACATTACAAAAAATATGAACATGATTTTCTTTTTATCTATTTCACCATCAAAAAACTAACATTCAATGATTTATCAAGCTACTTATTTTATTATACATTCTAATCCACTTCCCCATATATTTTCCAAATATTTATTTCCTAGAAATAGAATTGGTAAATGGATGGTTATCTTAATGGAACTCAAATTAAGAATTGTCACACAAAAATTAGTTAAATTTCAAGTGATCACTGATCAATTTTGTACCACACCTCTACCAAATAATAATCCCCTTTAGGATATTATTCCCAATGAAGAGATACTTTATATTGAAGGTTTCAATTAAGATATTTCATTTAAATACTAATTTAATGTTTTAATCACTAACCTTAGGGAAAAATATAGAATAACTAGATATTTATAAACCTAAATCCAATGTTTTCATTGAATACTTACCCTAGGCTATAATTAAATTACATGAAAAAACTTGGAAACTTAATTTTGATAGTGTCAAATGTCTACAATGAGTTGGGGTAGGTTATCTTAGTTGACCCCCATGGTAAATCATACCTCTTGATCTTTAATTAAAATTTGAAGTTAGTAATAACATGGCTGATTTTGAATCTCTCAACTTATGTATTCAAACAACCATTGATTTAGATATCCCATATTTACATGACCTAGGAGATCTAGAACTCATTTGTCATCAATTATATGGTGATTATGAATGAAAAATTGAAAACCTCATCAAATATAATCAGCTTACTACCTCTCTTACCAAATAACTCAAATCATTTACTATTAAAGCAATCACACAAGAAAAAATGTGATCATTGATTCTCTTAATTTATCATACTCTTTATTTCACCCTCATCAAGAACTTCATAATTCACAAATTCTCATTCACATGAGGATGTCACCACCCAATTTACAATCAACAAATTATTCTCTTATTTTATACATTAATTTTGTTACTAATTTCCAAACTTTATGGTTCAACCACATCATACAATTCATTGATCATCATAATTATCCTCTAGAGGCTAATTATCATGAAAATACTCAAATTCACAAGTAATAATGCAAATATGTGCTTTGATATAATATTATTTACTATCATAATGAGAAAGGTACCTTTCTCTATTATGTTATTACATAATAGGTTTTTGTTGTTCATGAACACACACATGGGGGAATTTTGAGTGGTCACTATAGTGGACATGATACAACACACAAATGCCTACACATCAGATACTTTTGGCATACTCTTGAAAAATATACCATTAAATTCACTAAAAAATGTAATCCTTTATAGATTCATGATGATCCAATTCATTATCCTCTAGCTAAACTTCAAACATCAAAGCCTACTTGGCCATTTTCTATGTAGGGATCACATCTCATTGAAAAATTATCTAAATCATAGGATGTCCATGTCTTCATCATTATTGCCACTAAATATTTTACCAAGTGGGTTAAATCTATACTTCTTGTAAATGTCACTAGAATCACTATTTAAAAATTCATACTTAATCAAATAATATGTAGTTTCACATTTTATTGCACCATCATTTATGATAATGGTTTTAACTTAAAAAATAAAGACATGAAAGAATTATGTGAAAATTTTGAAATCACACATAAAATTTTAACACCATATCACCCTCAGTGTAATGGTCAAGATAAAACCACTAAATAAATCTTAATTTAAAAAAATACTATTGGATATTCTCACTCTAACTACAACCTAACTCTCTATCCTACACTTTTGGCTTATCATACCATCATTCATACTACCACTATGGCAACTCCCTTATATTTATCATATGGTTCTGAAGTTGTCCTACCATTAGAATATGAGTTAAATTCCTTGAACATTTATCATTATGGAATCATTCTCAATGAATAGATTCATGAAGCCAATATTTATGCCATATATTTCCTTGATGAGTGATGTATGGATGCATTACAACATAACCACTAATATAAAGCTTGCATTTCTAAACAATAAAAAGTTCAAAGTCTAGAATTTTAATGATGGAGACTTAGTTATTAAGTTAGATTACACCAAAAATAATGAATGAATATATAACCAAAATTGGTGGGGTCATTACCGAGTAAAATACATTCTTGTATATAGTACATATAAATTACAAAATTATGAATGACACATCATCAATGAACTAACCAATACTCAAATTTTTAATTTTTTTAATTAATTTCATGTTAATTCTATATCACTTTTCTAGTACAATTGATTTTTATGTTGATACTTAGTATTTTATAAAATTCATAGATAAAAATTCTTTCAATACTTAATTATACTTTATATTATACAATATCACATCAACAACATTTCTTGTCATATACTTGGGTTTATATATTTACATGTTACTTTACAATCATAGATTTTTTCATTTTTAACACCATTTTGTTTTTTATTATTTTCAAACCCACATGTTCCTTTATTATAAATTTTTGGTAATAATTTATACCTCTTGGTTATTTATTTTTTGAGTTATATTTTAAAACTTTGAATATGACTAGATCTTTCTCACAAATTCTCATAAATTGATTTTGTCCTCAATCCTAGATACTTGACTCCCTCAAAGATAAGTTAGTAACCAAGAGTTGTTTTTTATTATACTTAAGATCCATAATATTATTTTTTCATAAAAAATATAAAAAATTATTCTCATGTATTCATTCAAATATACCATTTATCATGATGATGATTCATGCATACATGTCATTGTACCATCTTCATCAAAACATTTTTATGATTTGGGGAAAACCAATTGTTCTATGATAATTTTCATAATTTCCCATAAACCACATTACTTTAGGCATACCAAGGTTGGATTAAATATTGCACTTTATTATAACATTCTAGTCTAGGAGCATTAGAAATAATGATATTTAAGTTATCTTCTTTATCACCCATGCTTGGTTTTTTGAATCTATATGGAGGAGGAATTATAAAAGATAAAATAGTTACAATCCATATCATACAACAAAATGTAACTACCAAAAATTCAAATGCACCCTTCAAATTTAGATCACACTAAAAGACATGATTTGTATTTGGCACATCTCGTATTCTAGTTGAATCTCAAATTCCACAATTGGCCTCATAATAGATATGAGGTCCGTTATGATGTGGTATGCTAGGAGATTGGGATATACTATCTCATTATCACACATTTTCATAGTTCCACCTACATTTTCACATAAGTACCCAGTATTCATAGTAGACTAATGGATTTGTAAGGGATCCTAAGCAATGGGAAACATGTTATGGGTAGGTAGTTCCATTAAAAATTTTATTCATACCATCCTTTTTATGATGATACTTATACTTCAATAGTCATCCAAAATTTTCATGGTTTGATCAAGTTCTCTAAAATTCATTGATGAAAAAAGTTTTTTAGTCTTGTCATCCTAATATAAGTGTACTGTCTCTAGTAAATTTACATTTTCAAATTGGTGTCAACCTATTTTTCCCCACTGTCCATCTCATTTCCCCCTTTGATAGGCATGTTTTTTTATAAAATTTTTTTGAATTTATTTATTTCCTATTTTCCATTTATTTTTCAACATGTTGATTTTATGAATATTTTTAGTTTATCCATTGTTAGAATAAAATATGCATCTTTGAGTTCTTTCAATATGTTTTATTAATTATTAAATTATATTTACCTTAATTATGTTTGGGGTCCATTTCATCCCATTTAGCTAAATATATTTTGTTTTTCCATCTTTGATTGAGGATGGTTTGTTACATCCCTTTCATTGGTTTTTTTTTTTTAATTTCTAGTCTTTCCATATTCAATTGAATATGGATCATTATTTCTCTTTCATTAATGTTATTTCCATTTAGAGTTTTTCCATGTTTGTCTGAGTATGGATTGTTACTTCTATTGAATTGATGTTTTTTACATTTCTATTTTTTCCATCTTTGTTTGAGTATGGATTGTTACTTTTCTCACTTTGATGTTGATTAAATTATTATGTTTCATGATTCATTGGTTTCATATGTATTTATAATTTTATTAACTTAGATACATATTTATAATTTATAATTTTAATTTTAAATAATTTTTATCTTAGGATTTTTAGTTCCCTGATATTCCCTACCTTCTATCATTTAGCTTGGAATTTTTCATTCTAACTTTGCATTTGTCATCTTGAATTATCAAATGTTATAAGAACTTAAATTAATCATGAAATTTTTTATTTAATTTGATTATCATGTGATTTTTTTCTCTCTCTATCCTTATATCCCTATGTTTTTCCAACATAATTATTACATCATTCATGATCAATATTATAAACACAACATGTGACCATTCAATGATAAAGGTAAGTCAAGGTATGTATACGGTAATTTAAGTAATTTTATCTATTTAATTTTAATTTTTTCACTTTATACAACAATTTATTACCTAAGTGTGTTTCAATTTTATTTCTCAAAGCACCATCCCATGTTACACTATGATGACACATGATAATATTCAAGTGGGGCATATGTATACACAAAATATTATTTAAACTTTATTATCTACTAACACTTCCTCTCTTGTAGCAACATATTGAGCATCAATCTCTCTAAGTGTAAATATTAAATGGTGCACCATGAAAATGGTGGGTATATTTATGGTGATTTATGAGAGACATTATTATTTATCTATCATACATATATCCACTACACTTACCTCAAACTTCATATCCTATAAAATATTTCTCATAATATTCCTTAACTAAAATAAGACCTATATTTTCCAAATATATCATCTGAGGATGATGTTATAAATTATACATCCCACCAAAATTCAATCTAGGTTATCCAAGGTTGACATAGTAAAAAAATCATGGTGCATGCTTCACAGCTAACTTGACCTAGGATGACCTATTTCAAATTTAAATGCTAAATTTTGAGCTATATTAAGGTGGGTTAGTATTGTAAAATAAAATTATTGAAAGGTTTAGAATAATCTATCACTATAAATAAAATTACCATTTAAATTAAATAAATAGGAACATTACTTTTTCATAATATTATTTCTCATAATTTTTCCTAATTCTACATTTGGAGAAGCCATTGCATAGATTTTTCCTTGGAAGAAGAAACATGTCTTGTAGAGTCTTGGAAGAAATTGGAGGAGTAAATTTAGATTAGAGATTGATTCAACCATTTTTATATTTAAAACCAAAAAATACCTTTCAAAGTACCACTATCCAAAGGAGAGATTAAGGATCC
Source organism: Torreya grandis (assembly GCA_037957365.1). Lineage (NCBI taxonomy): Eukaryota > Viridiplantae > Streptophyta > Pinopsida > Cupressales > Taxaceae > Torreya > Torreya grandis. The sequence goes on along the minus strand of JARHVA010003506.1, from coordinate 551,244 downwards.
ACAAGTTCTATTCAAGGTTAGTATTTATAATCCTTGATTAATCATTTGATAGATGAATATTTCATATTTAATAATTGGAATGTATAAATCATTATCTAAATATCCTCCATTTATAATTAGTATGGCTATAGGGTCTTTCAAGGTTTTTATTTCCCATTTTAGGTAACCTATGCCCCCATTGACCTACTATGGCTTGTTACCCATTTTCAGGTTAATCATCACCTTTATTTGTATTTCTAGGTTGGAAATACTAAATTAGATTAACATTAAAAGACCTAGTTAGGGTTATTCAATTATATTTATTTCATAGATGTTTTCGAAACATCACCATTGATGTTTTTATATAATTTTTCCTCTATCTAGGTTTAGCACATAAATTTGGTCATACCCAAATATAAGTTATTACCAATGGGATCTATTTGATTTACCTTCTCAGAGATCATATTTTTGTCATAAGTTACATGTTAATCCTATCTCGTTAAATACATAATTTTGGTAATTTGCACTAACATTATCGTCTAGTGAATTATAGATAAATTACATAAGTTTATGACATATTATATAAAAAATAGAGATTCATTTGGGTCATTAAAATACATCATAATATGTAATAGTTCTTGGGGAATTTAGTTTTTATAGTAGTATCTGATAATGTTCCCAATAGACATGATGATCATGATTCAAATGTTTTAATCGAACTTATTGGTTGTGATGTATTGATACATAGTGAAAATTTCTTCACGTATAGTTAGTTGGGTGAATATAACCTATGATGTGTTATGAAAAGAGTTATTTCTATTTATTTGGTATTTAATTCCATAAATTGTGGAAGATGTTAAGGATTAATTCAATATTATATGTGATGTAGTTTTTTGTGATATGTTAAGTTGTAATGTGTTGTCACCTTGGAATTATGAGAGATTTCAATATTAGTATGTGTTAATGTGTGTTTAATGATGTTAGTGGGTTTTAGATCACAAAATTAAAGTATGTGGGTCTTGAAATTTTATAATCATTCCATACACTTGTGCAAAGGACATTCGACAAAGTATTAGAGTTTAGGAATAGTTCTAAGTGATTGTTTAGAGAAATATGCTACACTTGTAATTATTATGAGTTATAAAGTATATATATACAAAATTAATGTTTTAACACATATAACTATGATATTATTGTTATTTTTCTGCCATTACCATTATTGTTCCTATTATATATATTATATTTAAATATTAAAAACTATGAGTCACATTATTGAATTTAATTGCATATTTTATTATGTATTCCAAGGGCTATATGGTATAAGTAATATCTTAACTAATAAACCTAACCATGGTTGAGTCAACTTATCCATTTATTAAATCATATATTTTCACTCCCATGTACCAATTTTTTTGGATGGTTTTAGTTACTTAGGTGTTTACCTGTACCAATAGTGTTTGATAATGTCTAATGACTATTTTTTAATTAGAAAGTATCCATTAGGTTGACCTAGACATGTTTCATGGGTCAGTAATAACAGGAAACAAAAAGTAAAAAATGATAAATATAAATAAATCATAATGTTATAATCACTTTGTAACAACCTCAAAAAATGTTATAAATTTGTAAAAACACTTGATAAATCCACTAGAAATATCTTCAGACATTATCACAAAAGTATAAAAATATGAAAACCCCTAAAAACATATCCCATAGAACTAAGTATGAATATAGATGAAATTGAAATTTTGATGATCCTAAATTTTGAAATCAGGACATTTCACTGTATTCTAGATTGATTACGATCTTTCACACAAGCATATAGGTGGGATAACTATATGTATCTAGATCCCTCTTTAGCATATTATAACATAATAAATGTTTAATAATTCAAAGAGGAGTGGTTTGGGTTATTTAACTTAGAAATCTAGCCCATTTTTAAATTCATCTTATGGTATAAAGTGTGGGTAATTTCCCAAATGAAGGATAAAAAATAGAGATCAATACAAGTTACTAAAAATAAGTATAGATAGGTAACACCTAAAGGTGTGGGAATAAAGGTATGTTGATTTATAGAAATACATAACATACATGGACACTACCATCAAATCCAAGATAATATCAATTACTACAAGGGTCACACTATTATCAAAAACATTTGGGAAGGGCTTGAGCTATAATTTTCTAATCTAATCAATGAAAAAACACACATAAATCACCTTTATAACCAGTGTGACTATTATGAGTGGAAAAATACAAAATGTATAAATACATCTCCCCTTTCTTTATTTGTTGATTTCAAATCATCTAAATGCAATATCTATAAATTCTATTTCTTGAATTTAGATTATGGTATTATGTTTTATATTTTACATAATATGAATTTAAATTAGGTTTAATTTATTTGATCACATTAATAAAAAAAAACACATTATGGTGATCCCAGTTTTTAAGTTGAGATTGAAAATACCTAGGTTGATTCTACTTTATGGATTCCATTTCTCTTACAGTTTTATATTTACCTTCTATTGTGGTTTGAATTTTAGATATTTTTTTAAACTTTTGCATTATACATAAGTGAGTATACCACAAAGTTAAAATGGATATCGATTATGTAAATTTTACAATTTAATCTATAGTTATAATAGTTACATGTCTATTTCATGGATTACATGATGTAATCATATATCATGAAATGAAATAGGTAAAATTTATCCATAATAAAAGCATAACTAGGTATGATGTCTTTATAAATGATGCTGTATGGGAATTTAATAATATTTTATATCCATATATAATCACTTTATTATCAAATTTAAGGTCTAAATTTAGGCATCCTATATATTTGATCCTAGGAATATATACATTAAAATTAAAAAATATAAAATATAAAATATAAAAATAAGTAATAAAAAAATATAAAACTAAGACCTATGCATGACATGATTTGATGGTACACATATATTGATTGATATTATTAAAAATATACTTAGGGAATTATATATATATATATATATATATATATGTATGTATATATATATATATATGTATATTATATGAACATGATTTTCATGGTCTATATATGTGAGATGTAGGATATATGGTTACAAATGATACATAGGCAAGTATCAGATGCATGCCATTATTTACACTTGGCAGAAACCTCTGTACATTGGGAGAATTTGTATATTAAGAAATTATTTTTACACATAATATTATCTCATTCTATTTTGGTCCATTAATCATAATATACTATTATACATGACTTTCTCTTTTTCATGGTTTCTACAATATTATTTCCTATGTATAATGTGGTTTTTTATACTAGATGATGACACTTATAGATTATTTAGAAAAATATTTATTGATTTGTACATATTTGATATATATATATATATATATATATATAGGATAAAATAAATGTTTTACATAGATATTATATCCAAAATGTTAACACAAATATTCAATATTACATAAAAACAAACATCACCAAACAAGTCAGTCCTCCAGACTAAACCAAAAAATAGAGAAACTTATTAAAAAAAACCATAAAACCCCATGAATCCTAAACTAATATTCAACCTAAAACATAGTGAAATATAGATAAACATTAAAAAAAAAATTCATAGACTCTTGAGAGTTGGAGTAGTTCACCAGGATATCCAGATCGATATTTTCCTTATCCTTTATGGTTTTTAATTTTGATACTTGTTGTTGGGTATGTTTGATCAGGCTTTCATCCTTGTTTAATGTTTATTTATACCTTGATTTTTGGTAGAATTTTTCACCACCTTATCCTATTCTATACCATAATTTCCCCCCTTATTTTTACCAATTACACTCTCTATGTTACTTATACTCTTTGGAGGTGTTGTGGTTGGCATAGGTTTCACCACCAGCCATTTCTCCTTCTTGAGAATACTTTTTTTTTCTTCTTAATTTGAGGACTAACACCTAAAACTATGAAAATATATAATTCATTCCTTATTTAATCAACATCACCCTCTATCACATTCTAGTCATCCATCTATTTCATGATAAGCCTTCTTTGATATTCTATGTTATCTTTCAAAATCATTAATTTCATATTATGAGTAAAATGGAGGTCTAAAATATCTTCCCTCTCATTCTTCTCCATGTTTTATTTAAGAGGTGACTATAAATTCTTCTTATAGTGTTATTTTATGTATTTTTATCTCTTCTCTTTAGGGATATTAGAGACATGGGTAATGCATTTACTAGTTTTGACCTCAATTAGAAACTCCTCCCAATGATTGCTTTCAAAATTGGTTTCATCCATTTTTTTTTTTAATATTCTATACATTCTTATTCAAATTACTATGAATTTTCTAGGTCCTCCTAAAATTATTCAATAATATCCTTCTACATTGTGTAAACCTATTTACCCTTCAAAGATTACCCACTCTTAACAATGAATAAAACTAGACCCTGATGGATAAGATCACATGTATATTTTGCTTGAAATGAAATCAGCATGATTTTGAGATATTTGAATAAGAAATATGAAAAACTAATTATGTATCCCTTAAAATTATTCATGAGTAGGAAATGGTAGTAGAATAGGACATGAAATTTACCTTATAATATGATGTACTTCATGATTTACATGTATGTGTATGACCAGTCCTTTGATAGGTTTACCCTTGGGAAGCATTTATTCTTGCTGATGATGTCCTCTTCAAAATTTAATAATTTATTAATAACCTCTTAGTTTGTGTGTTTTTCCTTAAACACCTTGGTACCCATGTAGATCATACGTATCACTTCCTTAATGAGTTATTCTAAAATTTTCATCTCCACTCCTCTCACATACACTTTTCCTTAGTGCCAACCCATGGAAAATTCTATACCTCCATCTTCTATCTTGTGCCACACAAGGATTATCCTTATCTTATGTATAGGAAATTTTTTTTATTGTATCTCTATCATTTCCCATGGATAATTTATTTCACATCATCATACTTAGGAATGAGGCCACTTTCTCCAATATCTTCACCCACTTCACCAAGTCATTTTTAAAGGTATTATTGATGATTTTTCCATGCTTAATCCCTAACATGTAATAAATAATGGGGTATTTATAATTATTAGTCATTAATACATATATAATAATTAGATGAATCCTTCACATGAATAAGACCCCTCCTTGGGGATAATAATGAGTACAAAATTACTAATTAGCATGTTAAAAATTTGGGGTAGTAGAACATGATCCCCTTTTCACATAATAAAATTTTCATTGAGGAATCCTATATTATCCATCCCATCATTCAATTTATTTCCCTCCTTTAATACATGGTCAATAGGGACCTCTTTATAATGTTTTAATAATCCTATTGCATCTTTGATTTATTTTTTAATGGACCAAGAAGGTTTCACTTTACTTGATAAGTAATTTATGATGTTTAGGTAATCCTCTTCAACCACCAAATATTTTATTCCAAAATGCATTTCCATCTGGATTCCCCAAATATTCTATCTATCCTCAGTCACATGGCTGATTTAGAACCCCATTCACCCTGTGTAAGTAGAAATAATAACTCCCTTAGAATCTCTAATGACCCTTCCCCCTCTTGCCATACTAGGATTACCCTTGGACACCCCATAAAATTTTATTTTCCATTGGTTCTAATGATGTTTAGACCATTTTACTTGACTTATGTTAACTTTATGATTTTCGTTTATGACCACAGGTTCAATTTTCCACTTTAAAATGATAGAAGATTCAATGGTAGAGGTTGTATTTTTGCCTTTCAAATAAAAATACTTGCAATTTTTATCATGGATACAAAAATTTCATGGAAATAATTTTTTAGGCTAAACTTTTTATAGTAAATATGTATTCATTCCTAGTTTTCCATATCTTACTAAAAGGATGAGGGATGGTTAGGTGCCATAAATAATAATAAGTAGGATTTCTTCCAAGGTGGTTTCCACTAAAAAATGAGATCCAAGAGAGAGCCTAGTTTATCCAAACAACATTAAATTTAAAAAGGATGAGATCCAATAATTTGGAAACAAATGTGTAGTATATAAGGATGAGGGAAACATTTTCCCCACCATATTTGCATAAAACACACCTATTAGGGATAATAAAGCCTCTGTTGGTTAGCTTTTCAATGGTGATAATATTGGGGGTGAGATGTTTGAACCATAATACCTTATAATAATCCCAATTGTCCTCCCTAATAAAATCAACCAAGTACCCATATTTTGTAGAGTAGTCACTGGTGTCATCCATTGCCCAAAGAGGGAATATTATCTAGGCTAGATGTTGATGTGGGCTAGTTGAAGTTTTTAGTTTAATTTTATAATATCATGGTTAATTCCTTAATCGATGATGCCAAGTGAAAAATTTTCCACTTATTCATTTCTTCCCCAACATACCATTAGTATTTTATCTTCATACCATAAATATTTTTAAACATTGATCTTAAGTCTAACCAAGGGGATTTTGAAGCAATAAGATGTTTAAAAATCTAAGGATCATCTTAGAACTCAAATTTTCCCATTTCTAATCATCCATATACTACCATTTCTTAAGAGGTTATTACTAAATGAAATAGCTTTCAAAAAGGCTAAAACATCTCATGGCCCATCATCCCGTAAAATAAAATCCTCTTCCCTATGTTTTATATAATTAGATTTAATGTTTAATGTTGATTGATTGTATTCATTAATAACCTTCCACCTTTATTTACTAATAAGGTATTGGTTAATGCTCATCACGGGTGAATAGGTATTTTCCTTAGGCTAATATGGTTCCTTTGATGAATCCTTGCATTTTAGATGACTATAAATTTTTTCTAAAGGTCTCAACCATTGTAATGAAAAGATAAATGGATAGAGGTTCCCCTTATTTTAATCTTCTTCCTACTAGAAAAAACGTTTTGGAACACCACCTATAAGAATATAACATAGAAGAAGAGATATAGTTATGGATAAGGACTCTTAAATAGTTACCAAATCAAAATATTTCCAACACCTTATCTAGGAATCACTAGGATAATCTATCATAAGTTTTATTCATATCCAATATTAGAAACATGCCTTGTCTAGATGAATTGGACAAAAGGGGTAGATTTATATAATATTATTATCCCATATATGATTTATCTCCCAAAAAAAATCTCTTTACTCATATATGATATTTTCTAGGAGTGGTTGGATCCTTAAGGCTAGAGTTTTAAAGTAAATTTTGTAGATAGTAGTGTAAAGGCTTTGGGATTATTGGGTACTAGTATAAGGAACATATCATTTGGTTACCTAAGGATTTTTACTAATATAAATAAGTCACTCAAGGATTCCTCCACTTCATACTAAATTACTTATTATAATCTTTGGAAAAATAAAGGAGGAAATTCATTTGACTCCAGTACTTTGTCACCTTCCCTTGATAAAACCAGTACTTTGACTTCTTTTGGGGAAGGTTTTTTTTAGGAGATTAAGGTTCTCACTCTATATAATGAACCTTTGGATTAAATCTAATAGATACTCTTTTGTTTCATTATAAACCACTTTTATACATCATATTCTTGAAATATCTTATGATTTATTCATCAATGATAGTCTCTTCTATGCACCTCCTTCCATCTTCCCAACTCAAATCAGAGATTCAGTTGGTGTGTTGTGTCTAGAAGTTTTTTGATGGAATAAATTCATGTTATTATCAAATTCATTTAACAATAAACATCTATATTTTTAATTCATAAATTATTATTCATGTCCCTTGAGGTTTTTTGTATCCATAGAGTAGATATTTTTACTTGTTGACAAATTCTTCATTCAAACCAAGGGTATACTAAAGGTTTTACATAATTTGTACCTCCTCCTCCAAGCCTTTATTTTGTGTGAAAATGTTCTCAAAAAATTATATATTATATAATTTTATTTTTTGTTTAACATAATTAAGTTTCTTAGCTAAGATGAATATGTCAAATCCATAAAAAAAGGAACCTTACACCAATCCTTGAAGGATTCACGAATATCCAAATGAAAGGTCCACATTTTATAAAATATGAAGGGAATACTCTTAGGTTTGGATATCCTTTCCTAGATAAAATAATATGATTGTAAATTGATCTAATTATAGGGAGGGTAGTCAAGGAGCTATAAACTTTAATGTCCTAGTTAATATAAACAAGAAAATGGTTGATTATAACCTATATTAAGCTTTACCCAATTCCTCATATGGTCCAACTAAAAGGGTTTCCTTTGAGCTCCACATGTACTATTCCAATATCCAAAATGAAATAATTTAAGTTAGAAAGGTTATCAGTAAAATCCTAGAGTCTTCCTATTTTTCCAATGGGGTTAGGGGGAGTTTAAATCTCTCATGACCAATAATTTATAACTTCTATTGTTCTTCTTGAAATAAACCAATTATTCCATGAGTTTCTTCCTCCCTTGATTGGATTTTGGGATATAGATGTTAGACAAGATCCGTTCCTATTTGTTAGAATTATCTCTAAATAACACAACAATATAATGATTATTTTGAACTAGTGCCTCTCCTTATAGGTTTTGACGATTTCATAAAACTACTAATCCCCAAAATTCCCCATTGGAGATGAAACTAATACATTTTGTTTTTTTCCATATGTTGTCTATAACTTTATTATTAGAGTCACTCAAAATTTTATATTTTTGAATAATAAAAAATGGGTATTGTTATTTTTCCTCATATTTCTAACGATTCTCTAATAAATTATCTTCCCAACATTATAACAAATTATATTCATTTAATATTACTTGTAAAGTGTTTTTTAAGGGTTTTTTCTACCCTTCTAAATCTTATTTGTTGTTTCCTTCTTACTCAATATTTTATTTGTCCATCTTCTTTGGATTTTAGGATCCTCTCCTATATTTGTTTTTTCCTTTCCTTTTCTTGTCCTAACTAATGTCCACTACTCTTTTTCTTCATTTTGGTATTTAGTCCTTGAAGAGGCGAATTGGCCCTATTGTTTTCCTTTCTCTCTATATATATCAACTGATAGATTGAGGATGGTAAGGAACACTTGAGGTGAAGTCTTTATGCCATTTCTTCCTCTATAATCCATTGGTCTTAATGGGGGGATATATAAAATTGGGATAGTTTCTAATGTTTCACTACTAAATGCCTTCTCTTTCTCATCCTTACACATGCTAGTTCAAAATAAAACTATTTCAACCTTCAAGAACCTTTATGCTTCACTTCTACCTTATTCCTGATTTTGAACAAAATGTAAGCTAGACTCCCTTATGCTCCTCTTCTACCCATATTTTTTACTTATTCTAGTCCCTTAGAATTTAAAAAAGGAATTTGAAATCTTGGGATCTTCTCTGGCATTTTTTCACTAAGTATTCTCTCTTCCTCATCCTTTTATAGACTAGGTTGAACATAATAGATTCCTTTAAGTTTATTATTGATATTAGTTATTTGATGCTCAATGGATCCTCACTATTATTTAATTTATTCTCCATGGTGGTAAGAGAGGTTTCCACTTGGATTTGACCCTTTCCTAACCCAAAATACCCAAGTTTCATGAGTAAAATTTCAATGTTATTCCTATAATATTTAGGGTTACATTATTATAATAAGGTTTTAATAAAAAATAGGTTACTTAGATAGAACATATGGTAACTTTTACGATTATATAGCTTCTAGTTGGATATCTAGAGAAATTTTATTGACCCATGATTTTTTTTCCACTTGCATAAGAATTTTATTTTTTGTTCTATTTAATCATGACTTAGGATATTTCAAAATTTATAGATATCTATATCTCTTTTGTTATCAATAGGTTGGTTCACTACCCATATTTGTATTTAATATTGATGGAGTATATGAGGGGTTTATTTTATGGAATGAACACACTGAATCTTGATGTTATCATCCTTCTCCTAGATTTTACGACTAGGTTAATAGAGATAGGTTGGCCCAAAACTTTGGTTATTCCCATTATGAATTCAATATCCTTTAATTCTAGAGATAACTTAGGTAGCATCACCCACATGGGGATATATTCAAAGTTAGAGATATTTAATTTGGTTCAAACTTCCATATTTTGATGTTAATGTTTTATTTACCCATAAACCATGGGCCTTTCGATAACACCCTGAAGTAGTCCTTATGGTTTATGAAATTAATCAAACAAAACTTCTTTTCTATAGCCACTACCTTCAATTGAACTTTTTTTTTCCATTTGTAGTTGGACCATTATTTAAGAGAGTCAATGTTTGGTCTAAAAAGATTGACTCTATAAAAAAGTGAATTTTTAAGTTTTACATCAATATTTTCAACTATAGTGTTGGGCACATTAACACATACCTCATTATTTTTTGTGGAGGCTACAGGTTAAGTTTAGCAATTTTATATCCATTAACTATTTTTTTTAAACATGATCTACCCAAGATAAATATGGCTTTGTAGTGTTTCTAGTGGGGGATTCTCACCACCTCACGGGTCCATTTTTCTTGACCCACATGACTTTATTGGTATTAAATTTTCTATCTAGTGGGTTACTCATGTCGAATGTAATAGAATCCAGGGTTTCACACCCATTTCTTGATCCAAAATTTGGGATCCATTACACTCCCTATGAATGATTGATATTGATGATTATATACTTGTGTGATTATTTATGTGTGCTATTTTATGTGTTCTATGAGTGTTTTAGTATCTTGTCACATCATTTGAAAGTTGTGTTAGAGGATCCTCTAGTTTGAGTCATGGCCTTATTGTGCCCATGTTGGATCAGAGTTGTGTCATGTATTGTGTGATTTTATTCTCATTTATCATGAATTATGTGTGCACACATATGGGTGGTAACATAAATAATAATTTATTTAAGACTAATTTCATGATTTCTATCATGCATATACTACATTTCTTATTAATGCATTATTATTGGATATAACTACTAAAAATTAATAAGTGTGTGGCCATTAACTTATATTACATATTTCATATGTGCTGGAATGATCAAATATTTCTATAATGCCATATATTAACATGCTTTTATGCATACCTTACATGAATATATTTTTTTACATAACACACACTGCATATAACTCTTTATTTTGAAATGAGTGATTTTCAAACTTTATACCTCATATCAAAAAGGGGGAATAAAATGGAATTATTTTAAATTTTCAAGTTATGATGGATAGACAATTCATTATTTATGTTAGACTATGTGATTTATATTGGATAGATTGACTAGAATGGGTTAGATTATGTGATTCAAAGAGGAAAATTTGATG